>JAOXJP010172921.1:0-26654 GCA_025762735.1 Platanus orientalis
GGTCCAAACTCTGCCCATCCTGAAGCTTGGTTGTCCTAGCCCATCTAATTTTTTGGGCCAGACAAGTCAGGCTTTGGGACCGTCTGGCCCAATTGACAGCCCTAGAAAGAACCCCTTAAGGTGGTTAAGTAATGTTAATGATTGTCCAAACCTTGAACTCAATTAGAGGTTTGATGGAAAGGAGATGCCGATGGTAGTGGTGGAACGGGAATTAGATCTCTCTCTCTCTCTCTCTCTCTCTCTCACACACACACACACACACACACACACACACACCTTGCTAAATGATTGATTTAGATTTAGAAAATTGTTTATGTATCAAGTTTTTAGCAAGTTGAGCCAAGAATAATTTGGCTTAGGGACCCTTAACAAACCCACTTGAAGGTTCAGGTTCAGCTATGCAAGCTTTAGGTAAGGTTCAAGTTCAAAGCCGAACTCGCTCAATTCATTGGCAGTCCTACACATAGGGGTTAAATTATTAAAGAGGGCGTTACAATAAGACCTGTTTGGTGCCCACATGTAATGAAATCATTTCATTTTGAATTCCCAAGGCATTTGTAGCGATAAGGTGATGGTTAAAAAATGAACTCATTTAGATATGTACTGATTTGTTAACTAAAATTAGAAATGAAATATCATCTTAGGTTTTTTATAAAATGAAATGATATATGTTATCAAGTACAAATTGAAATGAGGCTACAAATGTCTTGTAAATTTGAAATGAAATGATTTCATTACATGTGGCTGCCAAACAAGGCCTAATAAAAGCTAAATGATCAGCTGCAGCAAGTACTGTATATTTACCAAAATACCCTATCATTTTTCACGTGCTCACTGATACTTGTGTGAAATCTTTCCAACTAGACTGGAAATGATTTGAACTTGGCCAAAATGAATCTAATCCCATTTAAACCATCCAGAAAAAAGCAATAGCATGACGGTATAGAATATTTTAGTAAATATACATACGTTTTTTTTTTCCCTTTTATTTAATAAAAAACCGTGTACCTGACAAGTCAGCTGGGTAATGCCCGTTCTGAATTAATAGGTCAAAATGATAGAACACCGTAAACACGGACGGTGACATGGTCCAAAGCGACGCCACCGGAATATTCCTCCGATTTCCGACCGAGAAAGCCCACATCAAGTAAGTATCGGCAACGATAGCAGCCACCGGAGGCCTGAACCGGTCCAGGAGCTGCTCGAAGGGAGCTTCCATCTTTGTCATAACAGCGTCGACAAAGCCAGCGATGTCGGCGGCGCGAACTAGCTCCGATGGGATGACGTTGGGGATCGAGTGGAGCCGTATGTTAGGTGGCGTAGGCTGGGAGGCTATGAAGCCGAGCCATTCTTCGGTGACTACGAAGGAGATGAGAATATCATCGACCCTTGAAGCGAGAACCTTACAAAAGTTCATCATGGGGTTGATGTGGCCTCGACCAGGGTACGGAATCGCCACCACGTGGCAGCTTCCGGAGACTTTATCTCTGCTAATGGACTCCATGGCCGGGAATCTGACGCTTTCGACTGAATCCTAGGAGGCAGAAAAGAAGACGATGTTACACTACCAATGCCAAACAGCGCTCACCACTTGACTTTATAAATTATCAGGATGTTGTTTTAGTACATAGATAATAGAAAAATATCTTATCTATTTATCAAAATATCTTTAAAAGGAATTGTTATGCGATGTTACAGATGTCATTCGAACCAAAGTCCTTTGTAGAAGATTAGGTACAAATGAATTTCGTGCAAATGGTCCCAGGGTGCGGACACATCAGCACCGAAAAGTGATAAGCACCCCCTCAAAAAGTGTAAATCACTTTTCGGTGCTGATGCATCAAGCCCCTGATGCCTTTGCACCTGTTTGTACGAAATTCATTTGTTCCTAATCCCAGCCACTTAAATCCTTATTCCTTAAGAGATATATTAGTTACACTTAAGTCATTAATTCTATTTTTCAGTAAAATTGTATAGAAAAGAAAAGAAAGGAATAAAAAAGAAAATCCTGCCAAAAAAAGAAAGAAAATAATCACGAGAAATACACGACAAAACCAATTTTTCATGGCAACTAGATAGCTTAAAAATGATTTCTTGAGGAAATTGTCATGAGAAAACCTTTTCATAGCAACCAAAATGGGCCAAGGTATTCTTTAGTGAATGGATAAAAAATGCTCACCTTAACGAATGCTAACCACTGCTTTTTGTCAGGCGGTGGGCACATCAGTGCCGAAAAGTGAGTATGCGCCCCCCAAAAAAGTGAAAATCACTTTTCAAAACTGATGTGTCAGCCCCTGATAAGGAGCAGTGATGAGTGTTTGTTAAGGGAAGCGTCCATAAACCGATCCCCTAAAATTGTGTTGGTACCCCAACAATTAAATTTTTTATTGTTTTTTTATAAATCCATAAAAAAAGTAGTCTTTGGTGTCATAGACAAAGATTGTTCAATTGAAGATGATTGATCTTTGCTTGAGATTTGACTGTCTATTGGTCTCCTTACCTTTTTCCACTGAACTAAAATTTATTTTAACTTTGATAAACATGCGAAAGTGTATATGGGGCAAGATGGTATTTGGATTTTCATTACATGCATCTCAATATATTATAACTAAAGAAAATTTTAAACAGTAAAATAATTAAATGAAACATAATATAATAATAAAGAGAGGGAACATTTTTGGCTAAATGCAACATCTTTATTAATGGTAATATAAATTCATAACCAATGACATCTACAATGATTACATATAGCTATATCAGAACCAATAGAATTACATAAGAAACTAGGTTAGGAACAATAGGGACATGTACCATGTTTTACACCCACAATAATCTTTGGTGAAGAAAGAAGACTATGTTGGTAGTTATTGTGTTGATAGTGGTGGTTGGAAACTACAACGAGAACATACATCTTCATCAGAATCAACACAATTATATGAACTAGGGTAGGAATCGTAGGAGCATGTATCATGTTTTACACATGAACACACAATAATTTCTAACAAAGGAGCAAAAAAAGGAGTACTAGACCATCTTGGTCCCCGGGAAAATAGGGAGAAATTGTATTTAAACAACCCATAAGTAATATCTAGACTAACAATCATCGATTCAAATTCAAAATCAATAATATGATATTAAAAATATATTCTCTTCCTCCCCAACAAATCACTAAACTAGAAATTTCTCGAATCGCACAGCTATGTCTTGATCCTAATGCTAGACTATAAAACTCAAAGGGTGATCCTTGAGGAGTATCCAAGTGCCCATATCATTCATCCCTTTGTAAAAGATAAAATCATTCATATTTACCCCACAAACATGATAATCCCTAGCAACCAAGCTGAACATAACAACAACTCCGAACTGACTTTGAATCTCTCCCAAGATTGTGTTCCCACCTAGACAATTAATTTTTTCTGTGCTTTTCAAAATACCACAAGAAAACCATATCCCTGATGCAATAGACTAAAATTCTCCAGTTATCTGTGGTGATAGAAACATAACCCCATCCTTATTCCAACACTGAACACCTCTAGTCCCATCAACAATAGCACAAAAAATGATCATCGCATACAACATCTCTTAAATTAATAATAGTGCTATTATATATTATTTTAGGTTAAAGATCTAAATTAGTATTCCAACATATTAGAGCCAATCTACCTATCTTCAACCCACACACTAGTTTTCTATCATTGGAAATCACTTTGGAAATCACTTTGAAATTTTCTTGAGGTTCAAGCAAAACAATTTTATCTTTTCGATAACATTGGATTCTTTGCATGGGTTTTCCTTCAAAGATACCACAAATGGTACTGGTGCCATAGTTGATGGATAAAGTGGAGGTAGAACCATAATTATTAGTTACAGGTGGAAAAATGATGAAGATAAAGATGATAGCAACAATAATATAGGATATGTTTATCTACATTTAACTAGGCACAAGAAGTGGTTGAAGGGAGGGGGTTTATCTTTTTTCACTTGTGTATCCTTGTTGATGCAACATGTAGGTGAATTCGAATACAATTAGAGATTCAAAACAATAAGTATTTATAAACTGAATTCCTACTCTCATGATACAGGATGCATGAACATTCAATATATAACGTTACGCCCATGAAAAATGATAAGTCCATTATATTTACACCATAAACATAAGAATCTGCAACAACCAAGTTGATTATAGAACATCCTATATCTGACTTTAAATCACCCCCGAAATTGTGTTGGTACCCTAATAATTAAGTTTTTCATTGCTTTTCAAAATTTCACAAAAAAAAAAAATTAATAATAATTCCTCATGTAATAGATAAAGATTGTTCAATTGAAGGTAATTGATCTTTACTTGAGATTTGGCTGTCTATTAGTCTCCTTACCTTCTTCGAAATTGATTTTAACTTTACTAAACATAAGAAAGTGTATATGGGTAAAGATGGTATTTGGATTTTCATCACACGCATCTTGATATTTTATAATTGAGGAAAATTTAAAATAACAAAATAACTAAAGGAAATAAAATATAATAATAAAAAGAGCAAGGTTCAAAATATTGTTATCGCAACTCGTATTGCGGCTCTAAGAGACGGAAATGTCTCGCGTCTCGGAGATTATCAATGAGTGACGGCGTCCGAAACTGAGAGACGGTGAAAAGTGGGTCAAATGAAGAAATTTTGATTTGAAACTTCAGGATCTGATATAATAATCAGTAATTCACATTTAGGAATCATTAAATATAGGAAATAACCATCTATAACGGTTGTGAGAACCGTCACCCTTATGAGATATGCTGTTTCCTATGAAATCTATGGAAACACTATGTAAGCCTTAGAATGATGGTTGGGAGAACCGTCACCCTTATGATATACATGTCTTATGTCTCTTTCATCATTTTTAAGGCAAAAATGAACAAAAAAATATCACATATCGGGAGACGACTCCCTTGTGGGACTTTCCTTGCTATTTTGACTTCATGTGCAGTATCGTGCCGTGACCTTGTGATACTGAGACATCTCATGTGCGAGATTTTAAACCATGAAAGAGAGAACATTTTTTGCTAAATGCGACATCTTCATTAATGTTAATATAAATTCATAATCAATGACATCTATAATGAATACATATAGCTCTATCAAAACATTATAATTATATAAGAAACCAAGTTAGGAACAACAAGGACATGTATCTTGTTTCACACTCACAATAATCTTTGATGAACGAAGAAGGTTGTGTTGGTGCTTTGTGTTGATGGTGATGATTGGAATCTACAATGAGAACATACGCCTTCATCAAAATCAACACAATTATATGAACCAGGGTAGGAATCGCAAGGACATGTACCATGTTTTACACATGGACCCACAATAATTTCTAACAAAGGAACAGGAAAATGAGTACCAGACCATCCTAGTCCCTAGGAAAACATGGATAAATTGTATTTGAACAACCCATAAGTGATATCTAGACTAACAGTCATTGACTTGAATTCAAAATCAATAACATCCCCTATGAAATTAAAAATATATTCTCTTCATTCCCAACAAATCATTGAACTAGAAATTTCCCGAATTGTACAATTATGTCTTGATCCTAATGCTAAACCATTAAACTCAAAGGGTGATTCATGAGGAGCATCCAACTACCCATAATCATTCATCCCTTTACAAATGATAAGGTCATTCATATTTACCCCATAAACATGAGAATCCCCAACAACCAGGCTGAACATATGAATCTCCCCCGAAATTGTGTTCCAACAATAAACTTTTCTCGTGTTTTTCAACATCCTAAAAGAAAACCTTGTCCCTAATGTAATAGACTGAAATTCTTCAACTCTCTGTGGTGATAGAAATGTATCCCCATCCTCATTCCAACAGTTAACACCTTCAGTCCCATCGACAAAAGCATAAAATTTGATCATCGTATACAACATCTCCAAAATTAATAGTAGTGCTATTATATAATATTTTAGGTTAAAGATCTAAATTAGTATTTCAACATATTAGAGTCAATCCACTTGTCTTTAACCCACACACTAGTTTTCTAATACTAGAGATCACTTTGAAATTTTCTTGGGGGTTCAAGCAATATAATTTTATCTTTCCGATAACATTGGATTCTCTGCATGATTTTTCCTTCAAAGATACCACAAATGGTACCGGTGCCATAGTTGATTGATAAAGTAGAGGCATAACCATCACTATTAGTTCTAGGTAGAAAAACTATGAGGATGAGGATGACAGTAACAACAATACATGATAGGTTTATATACATTTGACTAGGCACAAGAAGTGGATGAATGGTGGGGTTTATCTTTTTTCAGTTGTGGTGTTTCCCTGTTGATGTAACATGTAAGTGAATTTGAATAAAATTAGAGATCTAAAACAATAAGTATCTATAAATTGAATTCCTACTCTCTTGATACAGGATGCATGAACATATAATAAATAACGTTACTCCTATGGAAAATGATAAAACCATTATATTTACACAATAAACATGAGAATCTCCAACAACCAAACTGATAATAGAACACCCTATAATTGGCTTTAAATCATCCTTGAAATTTTATTTGTACCCTAATAATTAAGTTTTTCATTCCTTTTCAAAATTTCACAAAAAAGTTCCTCATATTATAGATAGTGATTGTTTAATTGATGGTGACTGTTCTTTGCTTGAGATTTAGTTGTTTATTGGTCTCCTTACATTCTTCCACTGAACTGAAATTGATTTTAACTTTCCTAAACCTGTGAAAGTGTATGTAGGGAAAGATGGTATTTGGATTTTCATCACACATATCTCAATATATTATAACTGAGGAAAATTTAAAATAACCGAAGGAAACATAATATAGTA
The DNA here is from genome assembly GCA_025762735.1 of Platanus orientalis. Taxonomy (NCBI): domain Eukaryota; kingdom Viridiplantae; phylum Streptophyta; class Magnoliopsida; order Proteales; family Platanaceae; genus Platanus; species Platanus orientalis. Next base: position 6,853 of record JAOXJP010172921.1, read on the forward strand.
ATAAAGAGAGAGCAACGTTCAAAATCTCGTTATCATGACTCATATCGCGGCTCCGAGAGATGGAGATGTCTCATGTCTTATAGCTTATTGCTAAAAGACGGCGTCCAAAATCGAGAGACGGTAAGAAACATGTTAAATGAAGGAATTTTGATTTAAAATTTCAGAATTTGATAAAATAATCACTAATTCACACTTACGAATCATTAAATATAAGAACAACATCTATGATGGTTGGGAGAACCTTCACCATTATGATATACGTTATCACCTATGAAATTTATGAAAACATTATGTAAGCCTTAAAATGATGGTGGGGAGAACCGTCACCCTTATGACATACGTGTCTCCTATTTCTTTCATCATTTTTAAGGAAAAAATGGTCCAAAAAATCCCACATAACGTGAGACATCTCCCGAGATGTGAGACTTTTCTTGATAATTTGACTTCATGTGTAGTTTCGTGTTGTGACATTACAATACCGAGACATCTCGTGTGCGAGATTTTGAACCGTGAAAGAGACAAAACATTTTTTACTAAATGCGACATCTTTATTAATGATAATATAAATTCATAATCAGTGACATCTACAGTGAATACATATAGCTTTATCAAAACAATATAATTATATAAGAAATCAAGTTATGAACAACAGGGACATACAATTTCATCAAAATCAACACAATTATATGAACTGGGGTGGAACCGTAGGGATATGTACCATGTTTTACACATTGACCCATAACAATCTTTGACAAAGGAATAGGAAAGGGAGTACTAAACCATCCTGGACCCCAGGAAAATAGGGATAAATTGTATTTGAACAATCCATAAGTAATATCTAAACTAACAATCATTGACTCGAATTCAAAATCAATATCATCCCCTATGAAATTAAAAATATATTCTCTTTATTCCCAACAAATCACTAAACTAGAAATTTATCGAATCGCACAGCTATGTCTTAATCCTAATGCTAAACCATAAAACTCAAAGGGTGATCTATGAGGAGCATCTAATTACCCAAAATCATTCATCCCTTTACAAATGATAAGATCATTCATATTTACCCTATAAGCATGAGAATCCCCAACAAGCAAGCTAAACATAACATCTCCGAACTGGCTTTTAATCTCCCCCAAAAATGTGTTCCTACCCCCAATAATAAACTTTTCTCTTGCTTTTCAACATCCCATGAGAAAACCGTCCCTGATGTAATAGAATGAAAAATTTTCAGTTCTCTATGGTGATAGAAACATTTCTCCATCCTCATTCCAACAGTGAATACCTTTAGTCCCATTGACAAAAGCACAAAAAAATGATCATCGTTATATAATAACATCTCCAAAATCAATAGTAGTACTATTATATAATATTTTAGGTTGAAAATCTAAATTAGTATTTCAACATATTAGAGTCAATCCATTTGTCTTCAACCCACACACTAGTTTTCTACCACTGGAGATCACTTCGAAATTTTTTTAGGGTTCAAGCAAAATAATTTTATCTTTTCGATAACATTTGATTCTTTGCATGATTTTTCCTTCAAAGATACCACAAATGGTACTGGTGCCATAATTAATGGATAAAGTGGAGGCATAACCATCACCATCACTTATAGGTAAAAAAACAATGAATATGAGGATGATAGCAACAACAATACATGATAGGTTTATCTACATTTGACTAGGCATAAGAAGTGGATGAATGGTGGGGGTTTATCTTTTTGCAATTGTGGTGTATCCCTGTTGATGCAAGATGTAGGTGCATTTGAATAAATTTAGAAATCCAAAACAATAAGTATCTATAAACTGAATTCCTACTCTCTTGATATAGAATGCGTGAACATACAATATATAATGTTACTCCCATGGAAAATGATAAGGGCATTATATTTACCTCATAAATATGAGAATCTCCAACAACCAAGCTGATAATAAAACATCCTATAACTAACTTTAAATCATCCTTGAAATTGTATTTGTACCATAACAATTAAGTATTTCATTACTTTTCAAAATTTCACAAAAAATAATCCCTCATGTAATAGACATAGATTGTTCAATTGACGGTGACTGCTCTTTGCTTGAGATTTAGTTGTTTATTGGTCTCTTTACATTCTTCAACTGAATTGAAATTGATTTTAACTTTCCTAAACATGTGAAAACTTGTATGGGGAAAGATGGTATTTAGATTTTCATCACACACATCTCAATATATTATAACTTAATAAAATTTAAAACATAAAAATTATTGAAGGAAATAGAATATGATAATAAAGAGAGCAAGGTTCAAAATCTCATTATCATGACTCGTATTGCGGCTCCAAGAGATGGAGACATCTCATGTCTCGCAACTTATTGCTGAAAGACGACGTCCAAAACCAAGAAAGGTGAGAAATGAGTTAAATGAAGTAATTTTGATTTGAAATTTTAAGATTTGATAAAATAATCACTAATTCACACTAACAAATCATTAAATATAGGAAACAACCATCTATGATGGTTGGGAGAACTGTCACCCTTATGATAAACGTTATCACCTATGGAATTTATGGAAACATTCTATAATCCTTAAAATGATGGTGGGGAGAACCGTTGAAGATACCACAATAATCTTTGGCAAAGAAAGATGACTGTGTTGGTAGTTTGTGTTGATGGTGGTGGTTGGAATCTACAACAATAACATACATTGTAATCAAAATCAACACAATTATATAAATCGGGGTAGGAACCGCGGGGACATGTACCATGTTTTACACATAGACCCACAATAATCTCTAATGAAGGAACATGGAAAGGAGTATTAGATCATCCTGGTCCCTAGAAAAATAGGGATAAATTGTATTTGAACAACCCATAAGTAACATCTAGACTAACGGTCCTCGAATCGAATTCAAAATCAATAACATCCCCTATGATATTAAAAATATATTCTCTTCATTCCCAACAAATCACTAAACTAGAAATTTATCGAATCGCATAGCTATGTCTTGATCTTAATGCTAAACCATAAAACTCAAAGGATGATCCATGAGGAGCATCCAACTACCCATAATCATTCATCCATTTACAAATGATAAGATCATTCATATTTACCCATAAACATGAGAATCCCCAGCAACCAAGCTGAACATAACAACATCTCCAAACTGGCTTTGAATCTCCCCCGAAATTATGTTCCTACCCCCAACAATAAACTTTTCTTGTGCTTTTCAACATCCCACGAGAAAACCCTGTCCCTGATGTAATAGACTGAAATTCTTTAGTTCTCTATGGTGATAAAAATGTTTCCTCATCCTCAGTCCAATAGTGAACACCTTTAGTCCTATTGCCAAAAGCCCAAATAATGATCATAGTATACATCTCCAAAATTAATAGTAGCACTATTATATAATATTTGAAGTTGAAGATCTAAATTAGTATTTCAACATATTAAAGTCAATCTACTTATCTTCAACCCACACACCAGATTTCTACCATCGGAGATCACTTTGAAATTTTCTTGGGGTTCAAGTAAAATAATTTTATCTTTCCGATAACACTGGATTCTCTACATGGTTTTTCTTTCAAAGATACCACAAATGGTACCGGTGCTATAATCGATGGATAAAGTGGAGGCAGAACCATCACTATCAATTACAGGTGGAAAAACAATGATGATGAGGATGACAACAACAACAAATCATGATAGGTATCTACATTTGACTAGGCACAAGAAGTGGATGAATTGTGGGGGTTTATCTTTTTCTAGTTGTAATGTATCCCTGTTGATGCAAAATGTAGGTGAATTCGAATAAAATTAAAGATCCGAAACAATAAGTATCTATAAATTGAATTCTTATTCTCTTGATATAGAATGCGTGAACATACAATATATGTTACTCCCATGGAAAATGATAAGGCCATTATATTTACACCATAAATATGAGAATCTCCAACAACCAAGCTGATAATAGAACATCTTATAATTGGCTTTGAATCATCCCTGAAATTGTCTTTGTACCCTAACAATTAAGTTTTTCATTCATTTTCAAAATTTCACAAAAAAAGTTCCTCATGTAATAGATAGTGATTGTTCAATTGACGGTGACTGCTCTTTCCTTAAGATTTAGCTGTCTATTGATCTCCTTACATTCTTCCACTAAACTGAAATTGATTTTAACTTTCCTAAACATGTGAAAGTGTATATAGAGAAAGATGGTATTTGGATTTTCATCACAAATATCTCAATATATTATAACTGAGGAAAATTTAAAACATGGAAATTACTGAAAGAAATAGAATATGATAATAAAGATAGAAAACATTTTTGGCTAAACGCAACATCTTTATTAATGATAATATAATTCAATGACATCACTAATGATTACATATAACTCTATCATAACTAATTAAATTATATAAGAAACCAAGTCAAGAACAATAGAGACATATACCCTGTTTTACACCCATAATAATCTTTGGCAAAAAAAGAAGACTCTGTTGGTACTTGTTTTGATGGTGGTACTTTTAATCTATAAGGAGAACATACACCTTCATCAAAATCAACACAATTATATGAACCAAAGTAGGAACTGTAGGGAGATGTACCATGTTTTACACATAGACCACAATAATTTATGATAAAGGAACATGAAAAGGAGTACTAGAGCATCCTGATCCCCAGGAAAACATGGATAAATTGCATTTGAACAACCCATAGGTAATATCTAGACTAATAGTCATCGACTCGAATTCAAAATCAATAACATCTCTTATGAAATTAAAAATTTATTCTCTTCCTCCCCAACAAATCATTGAATTATGAATTTCTCGAATTGCATAGCTATGTCTTAATTCTAATGCTAGACCATAAAACTCAAAGGGTAATCCATGAGGAGCATCCAAATACCCATAATTATTCATCCCTTTGCAAATGATGGTCATTAATATTTACCTCCACAAACATGAGAATTCTCAGCAACCGAGTTGAATTTAGCAACATCCCCAAACTGACTTTGAATTTCCCCCGAAATTGTGTTTCTGTCCCACAAACATGAGAATCCCCAACAACCAAGTTGAACATAACAACATCCCCAAATTGGCTTTGAATCTCCCCCGAAATTGTGTTCCTTCCTCAACGATTAACTTTTCTCGTGTTTTTTCAAAATCCACCAAAAAACCCTGTCCCTAATGTAATAAAATGAAACTCTTCAATTCTCTATGCTAATAGAAACATAACCCCATCATCATTCCAATACAGAACACCTCCCGTCCCATCGATAATAGCAAAAAAATGATCATCGTATACATCTCTTAAATTAATTGTAGTGCTATTATATACTATTTTAGGTTAAACATTTAAATTAGTATTCCAACATATTAAAGTTAATCCACTTGTCTTCAATCTACACACTAGATTTCTACCATCGAAGTTCATTTAAAATTTTCTCGGGGTTCAAACAAAATGATTTTATCTTTCCGATAACATTGGATTCTCTACATAGTTTTTTCTTCAAGGATACTACAACTGGTGCTGGTGCCTTTGTAGATGGATAAAGTTGAGGCAGAGCCATATCTATCAGTTATAGGTGGAAAAAATGATGAAGATGTTGATAATAGCAACAACAATATAGGATAGGTTCATCTATATTTAACTAGACACAGAAAGTGGAAGAAGGGAGGGGGTTTATCATTTTTCATTTATGGTGTATCCCCATTGATATAGCATGTTGGTGAATTCAAATACAATTAAAGATCCAAAGTAATAAGTATCTATAAATTGAATTTCTACTCCTATGATGCATGATGCATGAATATTCAATGTATATTATTACGCCCTTGGAAAATGATAAAGCTATTATACTTATACCATAAACATGAGAATCCCCAACAACTAAGTTGATAATAAAACATCCTATAACTGGCTTTAAATCACCCCCGGAATTATGTTGTTATCCCAACAATTAAGTTTTTCATTGCTTTTCAAAATTCCACAAAAAACTGTCACTGATGTAATAAACAAAGATTGTTCAATCAAAAGTGATTGATCTTTGCTTAAGAATTGGCTATCTATTGGTCTCCTCACCTTCTTCCACTGAACTGGAAATTGATTTTAACTTTGCTAAACCTTATGAAAGTGTATATGGGGAAAGATGGTATTGGGATTTTCATCACATGCATCTCGATATATTTTAACTAAATAAAACTTAAAACAACAAAATAACTAAAGAAGACAAAATAGAATAATAAAGAGAGAGAACATTTTTTACTAAATGCAATATCTTTATTAATGGTAATATAAATTCATAATCAATGACATCTATAGTGATTACATATAGCTCTATTAGAACCAATATAATTACATAAGAAACCAGGTTAGGAACAATAAGGACATGTACTCTGTTTTACACCCAAAATAATCTTTGGCGAAGGAAGATGACTGTGTTGGTAGTTGTTGTGTTGATGGTGGTTGGAATATACAACGAGAACATATACCTTAATCAAAATCAACACAATTATATGAATTAGGGTAAGAACCGCAGAGACATGTACCATGTTTTATACATGGAACCACAATAATCTCTGACAAAGGAACCTGAAAAGGAGTACTAGACCATCCTGGTCCCTATAAAATCAAGGAGAAATTGTACAACCCACTAGTAATATTTAGACTAATAGTCATTAATTTGAATTCAAAATCAATAACATCCCCAGTAAAATTAAAAATATATTCTCTTCCTCCCCAACAAATCATTGAACCAGAAATTTCTCAAATCACACAACTATGTCTTAATTTTAATGTTAAACCATAAAACTCAAAGGGTGATCCATGAGGAGCATCCAACTATCCATAATCATTCATCCCTTTGCAAATGATAAGGCCATTCATACTTACCCTATAAACAAGAGAATCCCCAGCAGCTAAGTTGAACATAACAACATCCCCGAATTGGTTTTGAATCTCTCATGAAATTGTGTTCCTACCCCCAACAATTAACTTTTCTCGTTCTTTTCAAAATCCCATAAGAAAACTCTATCTCTAATGTAATAAATTGAAATTCTTCAGTTCTCTATGGTGATAGAAACATATCTCCATCCTCATTCCAACACAGAACACCTCCAATCGCATCGATAATAGCACAAAAAATGATCAGCACCTACAACAACATCTCTTAAATTAATAGTAGTGTTATTATATATTATTTTAGGTTGAAAATCTAAATTTGTATTCCAACATATTAAAGTCAATCCACCTATCTTCAACCCACACACAAGATTTTTACTCTGCTTCGGATAACATTGGATTCTCTGCTTGGTTTTTCCTTCAAGGATACCATAAACGGTACTGGTGCTATAGTTGGTGGATAAAGTGGAGGCAAAACCATAACTATCAGTTATGGGTGGAAAAATGATGAAGATGAAGATGACAACAATAATGATACAGCATAGGTTTAGCTACATTTGACTTGGCATTAGAAGTGGATGAAGTGAGGGGGTTTATCGTTTTTCACTTGTGGTGTATCCCTGTTGATGCAGTATGTAGGTGAATTTGAAAACAATTAGAAATCCAAAGCAATAAGTATCTATAAACTGAGTTTCTACTCTCATGATGTAGTATGCATGAAGATTATATATATATATATATATATATATATTGTGTGTGTGTGTGTGCCAAGACACTTAATAGTAATGAACATATCTTTATTATATTGAGTTTGTCTGATTTAGTTGTCATTAGAACAGTTTCTAAGAGGTGAAAGTTGTCATTCTTGTAGAGTTTCGAAATGGTGCATATTCTACACTATAGGGTGTAAGCTTCATCAAACATGCATTATTTCATGTTAAGAGCTTTCCACTAGTAGCTTATGTTAAATGATGGCAAGAAGGAAGTGAGCGTATGGTTCTATCTTGACCACTATTTGCATTTCTGTTGAGTCCCTATTAATTGAAGTGGCCCATACCAAGGCCTCTAAATGACATGGACTTGGTTCCTAGAACTTACAATTTGGGTTTTCCTCATTTATAATGATAGGGTTCATAGCTATCACTCTTGCTTGATTTACAAGATTTGTAGATGAGGCATTCTTGACACTCTCGCCTTGAAGAATTTTCATTGATACTTTGTTTATAATTTTTATAAATTATTCCAAAATTACTTGGTTACAAAAAAAGATGGAATCATATTTCTGAACAATGTTAATATTTTTTAGCCTCCATTTCATGAAGTTAAGGAAACACTCAAAGAGAAATAAGGTGTGGTCACTAGTTAGGGCATGTTTTTAATGAGATCAATAAAAAACATGAGGTGCGAATTGGTTTTGATCCCAAGCTTGTAACCCAATTACCTACCCATACAAATAGAAATTTTCTTACCAAGTTTTATAAAACATTAGTTTATTGCTTCTTCAAGCTCTATTATATTCTTTATCAGGTCTTCCGTCCTAGTATTAATTATTAACTAAGAAGATACCATAGTAGATAAGTTTAATTGGTGTTTAATTTCCCACCACCTTTCACGTGAATACCAATAACATAGGAGATGCATCATACCCAATCTCGCATGAAGTCTATCCTGGAGCACTCTAAATTCCTTGGTAACCAGCAACCAAGAACACAACTCAAATAGGATAGAATCAATCACCCTACTCACCTCTCTTCTTTTATCCTAAAAAATCCCTTGGCTACTTTCTTTTCAAATTTCCCAAACAATACCATAGATCAGGACCCTCGAGAACATTCTACCTTTTCCCCCCATATTCCCCATATTCCCCATTGATTAACAAGATCAATTGAGTCTAGCATTACAAAAGCCATAGACATAGCTGATAAAAAATACCTCCAGACTCTTGCTGTAAATAAGAAATGAATAAAAATATGGTTCGTAGTCTCATTGTTATGTCCACACAACATGCAAACAAAAAGAGAGATCATGATGCTCAGTCTTCTTCTTTGAAGCACTTCCATGGTAATCTTTCTACCTAACAATTGATTCGATCCAATTAAAAGATTTCACCCAAGGAGGAGTAGCTAACTTCCAAATCTTTTGGGATGGGAAAGAGGACTCACTCAAGGACTCCACTGAAATGACATATAAGAAGGATTTGGTAGAGAATTTCCCATAAGCCGAAGAACTCCAAACTCGGTTGTTTAGGTCTGGCCTCGAAATATATACATCATGGAGAAGCTCAAAAAACCTACCAAGTAAACTGACTTCCCATTCATATAGTTCCCTAGTGAAGTTTAAGTTCCAAGAAAGGCCATGCTTCATCATAGGACAAGATATTTGCTATAATCTTTTATAGAAGCGGCTTGAAACAATCGGGGGAACACTGAAGAAAAGTGGCATCCACCACCAAAGGTCTTTCCAAAAATAGACTTTCCTACCATCACCTATGACAAACCAAGTTTAAGGGAAGAATAAAGGACTTACTTTGATTATATGTTTCCATAACAAGGAGTGGGAAGATGGAAAGGATTGGTTGCAGTCCCATCCATTAGGATTATTCCCGTATGTATCCACTTAGAATGATGGATTGCCATAAACTTTCATTCTTTAACGTGAACCTCCAAAGCCATTTTTCCATCAAAGCTATAATTTTTTCCTTAAGCCTACCAATACCCAGCTCCTCTTTCTCCTTTACTTTCATCACCTCCTTCTAATTCAAGATATGATCTTTCTTGGGAACACCCCCCATTCCACAAGAAGTCCCTTTGAAGCTTCTCCAAAATTTTCACTACCTTCATAGGCATCTTGAATAAGGATATATAATATATTGGAATATTTGATACAGCTGCCTTTATGAGAGTTATTCTTCTACCCATTGATATATAATTTCTCTTCCAACACGTCAACTTCTTGGAAACTTTGTCCACAACTGGATCCCAAAAAGAGATCACCCTGTGATAACCCCCTAAAGGCATCCCTAAAATTTTAAAAAGCCACCTAGAAATTTTGCACCCAATCACCCCAGCAAGATCCCCCATCACATTATCCTCCATTGCAATTTTCATCATACAAGACTTGTCCATATTCACTTTCAACCCTTTGATTGCTTCAAAAATTTTCAGACTTATCTCCATGTTCTTGATATTCTCCCTATCCACCTTAAGGAAGAGAATAATATCATTAGAAAATTGTAAATGGGATACCATCATGCTATTATCTCCCCACCTTGAAATATTCCACCAAACTCTACAAAAGATAATGTGGACGTCGTTCACGGAAGATATAAATTGAATGTGCAATTCAATCCATCTTTTTTGTAGTGTTTGTTCTAACCCAAGCTGTGAATTATATGGGATGAAAATTTTCCTTATATTTCACCTAATGACTCCTCTTTGACCCCTTTGACATTCCATAATAACTCCCTTTAAACCTTCTTTAAGTTTTTAACCATCAAGGTGGGAATTTTGAGATATGACATGTTATACACCATAAGGTTAGAGAGTTTCTCTTCTATAGAGCTGTCCAACCCCAATATAGAAGGTTCATCTATCATGATGACAACCTTTTATCCAATACTTTCACTACATATTCTAATGTATCCCTACTTAATACCAACATATCAAAGTAAGAAGAACTCCTAAGAAACAACATATTGAATGACCACATGTCAAAAGAGTCATCATGCCCTACACCAGCCTTCTCAACTTAATCTAGAGGCTGACATTACTATGACAATTTATAGGCCATAAGAATGGGGGTGGGATTTGGTAGGACTCCTAAAGTTAGCCTAAAGTAAGAATGACATTAGGGGCTGACACATCAGCTTCAAAAAAGTGATATATACTTTTTGGGGGATGTTTTTCACTTTTTGGCACTGATGTGTCAGCCCCTAACGTCATTTTTTACTTTAGGCTAACTTTAGAATGTCCTACCAAATCCCAAGCGATAAGAATGGTTTGCAAGCTTTAAAATCACCTTAGATTTTTTTTTTATTCCTCATGAAATTTTCTTAGACAAAGCTATTCTAAATGATTCCTAGTGATTTTTTTTCCTTTTGTATTTTGTTCTTTCAATTGATTAATGATATCCTTTAAAAAAAAAAGACAAAAAAAAGGTTGTATGTTAACCAATATAGCATAGGTAGAAGTAAATGATACATTAAAGTAGTCCATGTTTTTCAGAAAGGGAGCCTATATTCTTACCTCTAGTTTTTGTAAGCACACCTCACTTAACTCTATTCCAAAAATGCCCTAACCTAAAATGACAGTTATAACCATAATGACAATATATATATATATATATTTTGTAAGCAGACCTCCACCTCGTCTTCCAATCCGTCAACTTCAAACTCTCATTCTTTAGCTCCCTCTCCATTCTTCTCCACTTAGGGCTCCTTTAACACCCAAAAAAAGTCATACATTGTGATTCTCAAACAAGAGCTCAACCAACAACCTTTTTTTCCCGTCATGTTCGGCATTGTGATGCCAAACAGTCTTAAGCCTGTTTGGCATTGTGATGCCGAATAGTCTTAAGCCTGTTTGGCACTATAATGCTGAACATACTTAAGACTGTTCGGCATCTCAGGGCTGAACAGGCTTCAGCTTGTTAAGCCCTGAGATACGGAACAAAAATAGAAAGCTGAAATTTTTTGTTTTTTGCCAGCCCAATGCCTTAACCCACTGCAGTCAGATTTGTGATGAAATGGTGATAGATTACAACATTGAATTCACTACACATAAGGTAAAAAAAGTATATGTAACTGATAATGTGACTAGTGTGTATAACAATTTGGATGAACTTGACGTTATTATTGTTCTTCTATGTGTAAATATTCAATAGTCGAGCGGCATTGATTAGGTGGGCGACGGATGTTGGAAAGAGGAATAGGTTTGTTGTAGTTATAAAGAAGTCAGATTCCGGTTATGGCACAAGAAAACCAAGTCTGATCCTTACATGCGAGCGGAGTGGGCGGTATAGAAAAGGTAAGAGGGCAAGCAATGTTAGCGGGGTTGTAAGGATCAAGGGAAAAGGCACCAAGAAGTGCGAATGTCCATTCCAACTAAAGGGAAAAAAGTTACCGACTGATGACGATTGGTTATTGCTAGTCGTATGCAGGGTGCATAATCACCCTACTGTAGATCATATCGAAAGTCACTCTTTTGTGGGTAAATTGTCAGACAGAGAGTCCTCACTTTTGAAAAATATGTCCAAGAGTACTATTTGACCAAAGGATATATTAAGTGCAATGAAGCAAAAAGATGCCCTCAATACGACTACAATAACCGCAATATACAATGCGCGAGCTAAACAAAAGAGGGAAGAGAAGGCTGGTAGATCTCAGATGCAACACTTGCTTGGATAGTTGGCCAAGTATAATTACATCGAGTGGCATCAGGTAACTGAAGACAATGAGACTGTCACTAATATATTTTGGGTACACCCGGCTTCTATGGACCTATTGCATGCATTCCCAAGTGTGTTGATCATGGATTATACCTATAAGACAAACAGATATCGCATGCCGCTGCTAGAGATTGTGGGCTTGACGTGTATTGATCTGACTTTTTCTATGGCATTTATGTATCTTCAGCATGAGGATAACTTTGTATAGGCACTAGTGTCTTACATAGTGTTATGGATGACAGTGCTCTCCCTATGGTTATTGTAATAGACAAAGTGTTGGCTTTGATGAATGCCTTATCAAGGGTGTTTCCCAATGCTACACATTTTTTGTATATGTGGCACATTAATAAGAATGTCCTAACTCACTATAAGAAGTTATTTATGATGAAGGAGATATGGGAGAGGTTCATGATGATCTGGAATCTATTGGTGGTGTCATAGACAAAAGAATATTACATTCAACACTTGGCATTGTTGGAGAAACAATTTATCACATATCCAGATGCACTCCATTACGTGACGGGTACTTATTTGGACGGATACAAGGACATATTTGTAGCAGCCTGGACGGACATGTTCATGCATTTGGGGGCCACTACAATGAATAGGTAACCTTTTTGTTTGGTAATCTCACTTAAGTTTCAAATTCATTGGTTGATAAATAACTATTTATGTACATGTCACTAGGGTTAAGAGTGCGCATGCGAAGTTGAAGTGGCAGCTTGGATCCAGTCAAGGAAACTTTGTTTGAGAAAATTATGGATCCAGTCAAGGCATCGTTCGAGAGATGCAAGACGGTTGTGCAACATAGCTTTTAACTTGCAGAGCTCAAAGAGCTTCACGACAATGTATCCATTTTTGTAATGAAGAGGATTTTGGTTGATACGAAGAATATAAGTGTTGTTGGAGGTGATTCTGCTGCATGTGGATGTGTTCTTAGATGCACACACGAGTTACCCTGCGCACATGATATAACATAGTATAGTAGGCAGGGGCATCCCATTCCACTTAAGTCAGTACATGCACATTGGTGCAAGATTGACATGCATCCTCCCACAAGCCATGCAAACCATGATATAGATGCTGGTGCAGATATGGAATTGTTTCTACAATGGTTCAACCAATCCAATCAGTCCACCAAACTAAAAATGCTTCAAAAGTTGTGAGAGTTAGCAATGCTAGATAACAGACATATCAAGGAACCTAAAGTTAAAAAAAAATAACCAAGGTCACCCACATACCAAGATAGACACATCCATGCGGCATGATCCATCCACATTTGAGAGGGTGTCATCATTATAGGATAGCTATTCTCCAGCAGAAACCACCACTACCAAAGCCACCCGCGTACAGTTAGTGAGACAAATGCAGTAGAGGAGATTGAAGGAAAAGGTAACTAATATACACATTATTGTGTAAGTGACGAAGTAATTCAACTGTTATGTGGCATAACATGTTTTCTTCTTTTCTTGTAGGTTATTCGATCAAGTTCATCTAGATAGGCTTCCTCATTATATTATATGCGCTCTTTCTCATAAGACATTTGGCCTTATATCAGGAGTGTTATAGACGTGGTAGCGGACGGGCATTGTAGCTTTAGGGCTATCATTGGATTTATGGAATTTGGAGAGGATAATTGGGCACAGGTTAGGGAGAATCTAGTGTACGAGTTGGACAACCATGGTCCCCTGTACGAGTAAGTATATGGGTCATCTGAGAGAGTGCAGGAGATTAGATATTTATTAAAATATTTTAATGATATTGTACCATACGATCACTAGATGACCATGCCGAAGTGTGAAAATCTAATTGCATCGCATTATGATGTCCTATATTACTTGGGTGTGCATTAGTGCCTCACTTTCCTCCCACTCAAATTAGATCTTATCCCTGTTGCTGCTCAAGGGGATATTGTCATTGGTTTCATCAACAGAAACCACTTTGTCCAGGTGATCTTGATGGTGGGTCATCCAATCCCCCCTATAATGACATTTTGGTATAGATATAGATATAACAACGCATTGGGTTGGGCGATTCCATTATATGAAGGAAGGATCAAAGAGTTTAGACTTGTTGTCAGCTTGAGTGTTACAACACAGGAGTCAATATATTTGAGCAATGATTGATGTAATTTTTTTTCTTGTACATCTATTGTATTGTATCCTTCTAGTAATATTTTGGGATCATATAAAAAACACTTACTATGACTCATGTAATTTTTTGATATATTAATGAAATTAGAAGTTTTTTTTTTAATTTTGTATTCATTCATTTTCTTGTTTGACATCTCTAGGTTGCAAAAAAAAAAAAAATTTCTGTTTTTGTTCGGCATCTCAGGGCTAAACAGGCTTAAGTCTGTTCGGCACCATGATGCCGAACATGCTTAAGTCTGTTCAGCCTTGTAATGCCGAACAGGCCTTAGGCAAAAAAAAAAAAAAGTTTAAAAATGGTAGTTTTTTTTACCTTAGGGGCTTCCGTATCGACCTCAATGAATCATAACACTTTTTCCGTCTCCCAAATGACCCCAAATAAGATCCTACACCCTCTAACCATGATTACCTTCAAAATCCTCAATAACAAAATTGAATTCTCCAGACATCTCCTTGAAATTCTTTGAACATCCAAATTTAGAATAGTCACTAGCCAGCTTTGTTAATTTTGAGACCTTTGAAAGACTCACCCAAGCTAGGACCATCAAAGGCTTAATATGCCTCAATCACCCAAATCCATCGTCACCCCATTCAGTATGTTTTTTTGGCCAAATAACCCTCATTAGAAAACCTCCTAGGAATTCTCTCCCCTCATTAAATGCTCTCATAAATGTTCCCTAAAATATCCTGAAAGTGGGTTTGAGCTAGGGCCTTTAATTTGGCATCATTTTAAACTCCCGTTTGATGAGTGGTCATTGATCCCCTAAACTCCATTTAAGCCCTTGAAAATCACCACCTTACCTCCACCCTCCATCTCCCCACTTGCCACATGACATCCATTAAAGCCTCCATCCATTTTGGCATCATCTCACATGTGTGTGGCTAAAGTGCCTCCACACCCTCACATTCGAATCTCCTCTCCTCCACTTATTTTCATGGTGGACCCTACATGTCATATGGAAATCATCCATTCAAAGCCCCCTCTTCATCTAATGGTCCCCCTCTCGAAAGCATCAGTCTATCAGCTTTTGATGTTTAAGGTCATTAATTGCAATCGAAACATAATAAAGACAAGATGTTTTGTAGTAGAACTAACACAAAGAAAACAACTGCTCATTACATATAAAGTGTTTCAGTACATGTGATCATATAAAGGATTGCAAAATATATTGAAGTACAAAGTATGTAGGGGTCATCCCCTGTACAATACAAGAAAATAGTAAATATCTACATATGGGGTCATCCCACGCATCGCACCCTCTTCCGCGTATATTTGTTGCCACTGCCACTAGGTGTACAAGCAAGTATACTAGCCGATACCGATAGCGAACATGCACTGGGAGGAGGAACTGGAGCCTGTGGAGCACTAGGAGGAGGTGGGGCCAGTGGAGCACTAGGAGGATGAGGTGGGCCCTTTAGAGCCCTAGGAGGAGATGGGGTCTGTGGAGCAATGCGAGTTGGGCCTGTGGAGCATTTGGAGGAGCATCTTGGCATTGTGCAGCCAATGCAGATGAGGCATGGGGGACCTGGGGATGCGGTGTCGATGCCATCTCGTAAAACTTATCGTACATGACACAACATACTGATCAATCTATCCCTCGGTGTCTCCTCAATACCGCCATCCATAAGAGACTGAATAATTTACAATGCAAGCTCATTGCGCTAAAATAAAACATACCAAAAAATTTAGGATGAATACGTTTTCAATGATTAAAAAAATAATTAACATAAACATGCAAACATTAAACGATATACCTGGATGACAGTATCGACGGGTATGGTACCCTGCATTGGTGGTCAGGGTGCACCACTACATTGATAAAGTGGATTTTGCACGTGTATACAGGACACACACTAATACCACTCCATATAACCAACGACACACTTGGAGGGGTATGCGGCTGACATAGATCTATGCACATCATATAGCACTTGGCTCTCCCACACCTCCTAGAACTGCTCTAAATATGTATATACTGGCAGATACGTGCTAATGAACGCACCCCGAATACCTTAAGTAGGGGCTATGGGAGCGGAGGGGATGACCTGACACCACCTAAACTGCCGTAGGACACGCATGTGATGGTAAAGCTCCATGATCTCCAGGCACCTCAATAACCCATGAAAATATATAATGTCCTGGAATGCATGGTGTTCCCTACAATTGAAGTATGATGTCCATCTCACCTGCATAAATCAGATAAAATGTATGTTAAAATAGTAAGGATTATCATAAACTACCAACGTATACTAAGATATACATTAATAACATATTAAAAAAATAACTAACAATACCTCATGGATCACCCATGCATCAATAGTCTCTCGTAAAGCCCTCAAATTGTCCCCAAAGGACCCCCTCTTCTTGTGTGGCCTCCAAAGTTGCATGTGTGGCTGGTGATCAAGGAAGTCCATGTTATGATGTGGCTCTAAGAGACGAAAGTGCTCATAAATCCATCCCTTGAGCAACGTAACATAACCTACCATCTACTTAGCTTGAATCTGACTGACAATCTCGAGTTGACAATAAATATAAGCCAATGCTCCAACACCCCATGCATATATATGGACCTTATCTAGGTCTCGTAACAACGCAAGAAAATAAATGGGCACCTATGTATACGTCTTGTCTGCAAACCGCATTCACCCTAAAATAGACAACAAATAACCCCTGCCAGCATATCTAATCTAATCCACACTCTAAGCATAAGTAACCCCTAAAATTCTGAGCCTCAACCACTCTATCCTCACTGCCTGACCCCATGCCTTATCCAAATCCTCACATGCCTCCTCCACCGTAACCCCTAGTGTCTCAGTCAGTAGTGTCTCAACCTGCCCGCTAGATAATAGGGTTGGCTCAACCTGGATGGGGGTCCCTAACACTAGAATCCCAAGCAAAGTGTAGACATCATCAAGCATGATTGTTAGCTCTCCAAATGTCATGTGGAATGTGTTGGTCTCAGGTTACCAACACTTAACAAAGGCAGATATGACTACCCAATTGATGGACTGTTATGATACATGCATTAAGGGGTATAGACTCGACTGCCACACCAACCCCATAAACTTAGAGTTTTGGACACCCCATACCTTTACCTGCCACTCATCAAACTTGTCTGCATGGCTAAAACATTTCAGTGGCTCACACTCCTGCAAAAGAAAAAAAGAAACAGTGTTAGCACAATACACACATATGGAATAACACAAATAAATAGCCAAATACATAAAATAACAAATAAAACCCCCCTGTTGCTAGATCAATGATGCGACATGCATAGAATAGCTATCTAATAAGGTGGGATCCTCTGGAGCTCCAAGAACATCGGGTGTCGGCGGCGGATGTGGCACCACTGCTAGCTTCACAGTAGGTACAGTCTCATCTACTATCAAATCTATCATAAAATCCTTGGTAGTCATGTAAGACGCCTCTCCCCTAACTCAAGAGGCGTCCTCAACCCTGCACTATCATGCAGATGTGGTCAGTGCCACTCGTGAAGGACCGACCTCCATATCTGTCATATGACAAGAATCAGATGTTAAAATAATGTCTAGAGGCATTACATGAAAAAATCTTTAAAAATTTTGAAAATATTTAATGAGGTAAAAAAATTAAAAAACAATCTCAAGCCTGTGATGCTGAACAGGCTTGAAGGTGTTCGGAATCACCACGCCGAACACCTTCAGGCCTATTCGGCATTACAATGCCAAACATGCCTTAAGGAGTTCCGTCTGGTTAGGCTGAACATACTGTGAGGAAGAAAAAAAACCACAAAATTTTAAATAAAACATTGATTTACTAAAATTTAAAGTAAATAGTTGATGTTTACGCTTCTTTAAACTAATTTTTTTCAATTAATTTCTTTAGATGATATTTTTGAAGATTTTTTTAACAAAAATAATAATCTCTTACCTGACCAATCGATGGCGGTATTGGTGGTGCTAGAGGTTGATGGTAAGTTCTATTGTCGTTGTGGAGGCATGATTCAGTCGCCGATGACACCGGTGGGAGGGAGGGAACAGTTGAAGCGATTGGAGGAAGGAAGGAAGAAGGTAGGGAGGGAGAGAACAGTTGAACGTTGGATGCGGGTTGGAGGGAATTTCAGATGGAGGTGTGCATATTAAAACATATAACATGGAGGGGTTAAAAATAGTTAAGGGTATAATTGGAATTACAAAGGTGTGCTTATAAATTTTGGAGGAGAGCTTATATGCGCACCTCAAGTTTTTGTAAGCACACCTCACTTAACTCTTTTACAAAAATACCCTAATCTATACTGACAGTTATAACCCTAATGAAAAAAAAACTTAAGAAAAAAATTTGTAAGCACACCTCCACACCTCCTCCTCTTCTCTCATACCGTCAACTTCAAACTCTCATTAAAACACCTCACACCTCCCTTGTTCTGCTCCATCTCCATTCTTCTCCATCTAGGCTCTTTAACACCCAAAAAAAGCCACACATTATGATTCTCAAACAAAAATTCAACCAATGGAGCATGAAGGAAGTGAAATGGAGCGAAACAGAAGCCCTAAGGTAAAAACAATTTCAAGTTCGCAACTATTTTTTTTCCTCCGTCATCTTCGGCATTATAGGGCTGAATAAGCTTTATCTTGTTCAACACTATGATGCCAAACACTATTATTAATCATGTTCAGCAGCATAGTACCGAACGTACTTAAGAGTGTTTGGCATCAAAGTGTTGAACAAGCTAAAGCCTATTCATCCCTAAGATGCTGAACAAAAACATAAATCTAATATTTTTTAGCAGCCCGATGTCTCAACCCGCTGCAGTCGGATTGGTGATGAAATGGTGATAGATTACAACAATGAATTCACCACGCACGAGGTAAAAAAAGTGTATGTAACTGATAGTGTGTATAACAATTTGGATGAACTTAACGTTATTATTGTTCTCCTATGTATAGATATTCAGTAGTCAGGCAACATTGATTAGGTGGGCGATGGATGTTGGAAAGAAGAATGGGTTTGTTGTAGTTATTAAGAAGTCAAATTCCGATTCTGGAGTAAGAAAACTAGGTCTAACCCTTGCATGTGAGTGGAGTGGGCGGTATAGAGAAGATAAGAGGACAAGAAATGTTAGTGGGGTTGTAAGGGACAAGGGAAAGGGTACCAAGAAGTGTGAATGTCCATTCCAACTGAAGGGAAAGAAGTTACCCACTAATGACGATTGGTTATTGCCATGGTTTAAATTTCGGATTGGCGGAACGGATTGTCCATGCCCAAAACCGATCTGGATCGTATCGGATCGGCGTATTTGATCAGCGGATCGACATATCGTTCAGTCCAAACTTGATTTAAAG
>JAOXJP010172932.1:0-12633 GCA_025762735.1 Platanus orientalis
ATTTGCATGGTATGATGGAGGGTTTAGAAATAGATTCTGAAAGTTGTAATTGGTATTTGAAGGTTTTGATGCATGCCTGATCCATTTACGATGTCCGATTGATCATCCAATGTGTACTTTACACAAAATTTGAAAGATTCCAAATCGAGGGTCGAGATTCACCGAAACTCAAAACAATGGATTTTGATGAATGAACACTCCGTTTCAAAGATTTGGGTTGTTCTGAGCACATCTATGTTGTCGAATTGATCATTTAGGGTGTATTTTGATCATATTTTAAAAGATTCTAAACCAAGGGTCAAGATTCATCTAAACATGATATGACAGAATTTGATGATCAAACACTCTATTTCTAGGTTTTGGACCATTCTGGATGCATCCGTGACTCCTAATTGGTCATTTGATACTTGTATGCTAAGATTCAATGGTCCACATTTGATGAGGGGTAAAATCATAATTTCTCAGGTAGATGTGACCAAACTTGGGATAACAACTTAGAAAGCTACAATATTAGAAATAAAAATATGAAGATGAAAAGCCAAGTCATATAGCGGTCTTATGAAAAATCATGGGTTTAGGGTGCCGGATTAGGAAAGGATGAGAATGACCTAAAAATTGGAGTTTGTTTAATCACCTTGGTTTTCAAGCATACCTAAAGGCCTATTCTAAAGATCTAGTGTTGCCCATTAAAAAAAACCTCTAGTCCCTGAGCCAAAATTGGGTGCTGACAGGTATCAGAGCAAGGTTTCTCTTGATTAGGTTTAACCACCCAAGCTAAAGATCCAATATTTTTTAAATGGCCAAGGGATTTACTACAAACCAACCTCTACATTCGATGGTTCAGACTACACTTATTGGAAAACTCAGATGGGCATTTACCTTAGATTCTTAGAATTTAGGGATGAACCTCAGTTCTAAATGGATATATAAGACCCAAGGATAAAGAGGAAAATAACTGGGATGCTAATGAAAATAAAGCATAGATCATTAATTACAAAGCGTTAAATGTTATAGTTTGTGTATTAGGCCAAGATAAGTTTAAGAGAATCTCTAGTCTCCAAACTGCTAAAGAAGCATGGGACCTTCTTAAGGTTACCTATGAGGGAACAAGCCTAGTGAAGTAATCTAAACTTCAATTGCTCACTTCAAGGTTTGAATCCCTTCGTATGGAAGAAGATGAAGAATTTATTGACTTCCATAGAAAATTCTAAAACATCACTAACTCGATGAAGGGAATTGAAAAAGAGGTTAAAGACTCAAAAATAATTACGAAAATATTAAGTCTTTGTCCAAAAGGTTTTACCCCAAGGTCATTGCCATTAAAGAATGTCATGATCTTGATAAGATAAAACTTGAAAAACTTATTGGGTTTATCCAAACATTTGAACTTAAACAAAAACCCACTAGTAAAAAAGAGTGTTGGTCTAAAAATAAATGAGTCATCTAGCTCTAAAGAATACTCTGATGTTGAATTTGCTAGAAAGTTCAAAAAACTCTTTTATAGAGAATTTGAAAAGAAAAAATATTTCTAAAAGACATAAAATTAAATCTAAAAGAAAAATGTCTCTTAAGAAAGATATCCAATGCTATGAATGCAAAGGTTATGGTCATATGGCAACAAACCGTTATAATAAAAGAAAATATTTTAAAAAGGAAAAGGCATTTGTTGTAACATGGGATAACAACACCAATGATTCAGAAGAAGAATCATCACAAAGTGAAGGAGAATCTTCAAGAGTTGTCAAGGTTTTCCTCACCTTCGCTAACAGGCAAAAATTTGAAAATGCTTTAAGTGGTGAAGAAATAGAAGAAAGTGATGAGGACGACCTTTAAGAAACCTATGACCAACTTTACTCCAAAAGTTTAGAAATTTTTCAAAATAATTTTAAACTAAAGAAAGAGGTAAAAAGGTTAAAATAAAAGTTGAGTCATGGTGAGTCCTCTAAAACAAATGTTTTACTTGAGGAAGAAAATGAAAATCTAAAAGAAAAAAGCAAACTCTTTAGAAAAACAACTAAATGAAATTAATCTTATTTTTGCTAAAAAGACTGAAGAGAAAAGAATGCCTGTTGATTTAAATGAAAAACTTCAATAACAAGTAAGTGAGCTATAAAATAAAGTAAAAATTTTAAAAGAGAAAAATGATAAATCTCTAAAAATAATTGCCCAATGAGAAATTTTGAAAACATGCTAAACTTGGAAAAAATTTAGGGAGATTTGATCGGAATTGGTTATGGAACAAATGCTCCAAAACCAAACAATGCTCCTCATAATAAGGGTGGACCAAAAAATGCTTCTCATAAAGGAAAACACTCAATTCAAGTGGGTCAACAAAAATTTGACCAAGAAATTCAAGTGGAAATGCCTCTAGCTCAAAATCACATCTCGAATGCCATTATTGTGGGATGCTAGGACACTTGAAACTTGAAGGTCAAAAGAAAAAGTTTGATTGGCTTAAGTCACAAAAACCAAAACAAAAAGAAGTTAATGAAATTAAAAGAAACAATCCATTTCCTTTAGAACAAGTATGGGTTAAGATTAATGATCTCAGAAGCCTCAACTATAATGTTTGAATCATTTTTACTTCTTTGATTAAGTTCTATGAATTGGTATATTTTTCCTACATTGTTATTTTCTCCATTTTGAATAAGAGAATGATTGTCTCTGTTTTGAGAGAGACCTCTAAAGGCGTGCCATTGATTGACACATGATGTGTTTTTGAATTTGATGTCTTTTATTAACCATCTACTTTTCCAACTGAACACTTTTTTGGACCCTTTTACCCCCCAAAACAACACATGTCTATTTATAATTCACCATATACACTACATAGGCATTTTTATCACAAAACATTTGCTTCGTTTGAATATTTGCATATATTAAGGGGGAGAGAAATTGCATGAGAAGGGAGAGATATGAGAAAGGGGGAGTAACTTGTGCTTATAGTAAAAAAAAAATGAATATCTCAAGTGTATGGCATTTTTGTGTTTCAATTGGTATATCAACATAGGGGGAGTTTTTAACTTCTTATGAAATATGCCATTGGTATGGCTTAATAGTATAATTTTGTGAAAAACTTTAATTGATTTTTTTTAGCTTGGAATTATGTGTTTTATAGTAAAAAATTTAAATCCAAATTGAGATAATGAACTGTTCTCAATAGGTATATCTACTAAGGGGAAGAGTTGCATTATATAGTAAAATCATTTCGAATTATGTCTTTGACATCAAGTGCCAAATAGTAAAAATTTTATGTTGGACTGAACTTATGTCTATAGTTAAATCTATTTTTTGCTAAAATTATGCTTCAAGTTATATTTTTATGAAATTAATGCATCTTTTGGAGAAAAGTATCTTGGTTTTGATGTGTCGCAAGAAAGTCATCACATCTTGAGAGAGGACTCATCATTTGTCAATTCATGTAAAAAAAGGAGAGAGTAATTGACAAGAAAGGAGAACCATGGGGTAGATACATGTACTAGGATTTATTTTGAGACGGACACTGAAAATACAAAATACCTAATAGGTTAGAGCTCCGGGGGGTGGTACTCGCCAAAGACTCTGACGATCAAGTTGGCAGAGTTTATAGAGAGAGTTTTGATTTTCAGATAACTTACTTGAGGACATAGGTCCTTACGTCTTTATAGAATTCAACGAGTATTCATTATCTGTTTTGTGGGATTGTGGATTCATCAGTTTAAGAGAATCGTGGGGAGTTAGGATTGTATCTAATGGATTCCCCTTTAACTAGGCCAACTTGTTTAGATATGGCTTGTAAATGAGCTTCTAGAGCGAGTCTTTTTGGAAATTAGAATCTTTGACTTGAGGAACTAAGCTTTGAATGGTTGTTTGCATGTAGACCACATAACTTAATGTGTCAAGCGGTGGTTCTACATGTGTTTGACTTGCATGGATGCTTCTAGTCATATGCAGACGTCTTCGGAGTTATTTTGACCTTGGATTGATGCTTGAACCAAGGTTATTCAGTTTGGGTTAGGTTGAACCGAATTATGGATTAAACCAGTTTAGTAGTGCCACCTAGCGTTTTGCGATTGGTGGATATTTTTTGTCATCTATAATTTATATACATATAATTTAAACAAATATGAATATTTAGCCAAAGGGAGCAAATATCTTGTTGGATGATGTTGAGGACACTAAGGGATGTTATACGGAATAAAATGGGTGGGAATTTAGGAATTTGAAGTTTCATCTAACCCCTGCCCATTTTATTCCATGTGAAGTTCATTGGTGTCCTTGTAATACCCCGCACCATGACACACATATTACTGTACATGTGTCACACTTAGAATTTAATACATATCACATAAGTTCTGTATACACATAGGACTACTTAATTACACATATGTTGATCTGATCATTGACACAACTTTATAAAGGCACCAACAAAACTATAGAAAGAAATTATGAGTGAAACTTATACTTTTGGATATGCACGAAAGTCTAGAGTCCTATGCAACAAACGACAAGCGAAATAAACATCAATTGAAAAAGTTAAATAGAATTTACTAAGCAAGGAAAAAAAATGGGTCAAGGACATGACAATTTCTGAAGCTGTCTCGGACGGATGGCACAACTTCGTAAGTCAATATCTATCAATCCCATAGGAATCACCCTACAAATAATGTATGCTTAAAAATATCTATGAGTCTACTTTCCAATGTGAGAAATGGTGAGTGAATTGAAGTTTTCTAGAAGAAGTTATGACAATTTTCTCAAAAAGTATCTATGTCATCTAGTATGGTATAAATCAATAGATTTTGGGGTAACTATAAAAATACACTAATAAAAATTTAGAATGAATTAGATAGAAATCTATATATTCTTGGAAAGCTCTTGAAGTCTAGTTTCTAACAAAAAAAATGGTAAGTGAATCTGAGTTTTGTAGAAAATGTTACGACTGTTTTTCCACTGAGTGTCTGTGTTGGAAAAATTATGGCGGGATGACGTCATTAAAATAGGAAATTCCGTATAACTACGATTTTTATAAAATTTTAAGGATTTTTTTTACCAGAGACTTACCTAAACATGAAATTGAGGATTATGGTTGCTATTTATGACTATAAATACATAGAGATTCATAATAAAGATGATCTTTTGAAGAACTTTGCAAATTTGAGGATTTTGAAGAAATAACAAAAAAGAAAGCTATGTTTTGCAAGAGATTTTGGGATTTTTGAATAAAGAACTTGAAACTTCGATTTAGTTTCATTTTCAAACCAAAAGGTAAATAAACTAGAACACTTCTACATCATTTTGATTGTTTTTAAGTTCTTAGAATCGTTCTTAATTAGTTTTGCTATGATCCATGAAGGTTTTTGCGTTGATCAAGTTTTTAGAAAAATAGATTTTGTAAAAGAAAATTTGTTTTTCAAACTACTTGAATGTTTTACATATTTTTGTATCATTTTAGGTTCTTAGATCCATTTGTTTACAAGTTTTACAAAGAACCATGATTGTTTTGATTTATTTAAATTCTTTTACATGTTTTTAAAGAGAAAAATTATGTTTTCAAGTAAGTTCATGTTCTATATCTTGATTTTAATTCAAATAGGTTCTTAGATGATTTTAATTTCTGTTTTGCAAAAGAAAAATATAGTTCTACTCTATTTTTAAATTGCTTTGAAAGAATCCCATGTTTTTTAAAGGACTTTTTAAAGAATTTTTAGTAAATATATTTTTAAAGAATGTTTTAAAGAATTTTAATATGCCAATCCGTAAAACTATGTTTTTAGGTGGGTCAGATTCTTGTTTTCTATTTTGATTCAAATATATGCATTGTTTAAAAATTATTAAAGATTGTTATTTTGCTCTGCTTTGATATTTGCTAGTATTTGTATCTGTTTTGATGAAAATATATCTTTAGTTATAACATGAGACTCCTTTGCCATCAAAGAGACAATTTTGATGGAGCCCTTCATCAGGTTTAAATAGATGCGATCAGATACCCTCTTCTTCGGGTCACATTAATTGACAATGTTTGTTTGATGTCTGCCACTAGGCGTAAGATAGTGGTATCCTGCAATTAGATTGTAGATGAGTTTGTTTTGTTCTATTGTCGTTATCTAGCTCACAACGCATGTAGGAGATTTCTGGTATATGATTTAGTTATATGTTATCTAGCTCGCAACATGTGTAGGGGATTCAGATATTTGTTTCAGCAGGTCTCATATATGTATATATGTTTCAATGAATTGTTCTGTTCTGTTACTTGTTATCTAGCTCATAGTACATGTGGGGGATTTCTAGTATATGATACAGTTATCGATTATCTAGCTCACAGCATGTGTGGGGAATTCATATATTTGTTTCAACAGGTCTCATATATGTATATATGTTTCAGTGATTTGTTATGTTCTGTTACCTATTATCTAGCTCACAGCAAGTGTGGGGGATTTTTGGTATATGATTCAGTTATCTGTTATCTAGCTCGCAACACGTGTAGGGGAATTAGATATTTGTTTCGACAAATCTCATATATGTATATATGTTTAAGTGATTTGTCCCATTTAGTTTAGTTTTAGATATTTGTTCAGTTCAGTTCAGTATTTCAATTCTAATTATGTTTCTATTCAGTTGTGCATCTTGATTTCTGTTCTGTTCTATTATTTATTCTGTCTTAGATTAGAAGCATTATTTTCATATGTAAAGAAATTATTTTGAAAGCATGCTTCGTTTTGTTTTAATTATAAAAATATCCGTGCTCATTGACCCAATTGTTTCAGCATATTAAGTAACGTTCCTGTTTATTTACAAAGTCAGTCACGTTTACAGAGTTGACACCGTTGTTTTCAGATGATAAGGATGATAAAGTAGATAAGTAACTTGGATTCAAGAAGAAGAACGATGATGGAGATTTGATTTAGCTATTTTCAAACATTATATTATTTTATTTCAGTATTTGTTTAGAGACCTATTTTGATTCCGTTCAATTTAGTTTTTTCAGTTTTATTTGAAGAGATTTTATACGTTAGTTTAAAGTTTTAATTTTATAGAGATAACTTGTTATTATTTGGGTTTAGGTCAGACTATGGGATTTTATTTATAGAATATGGTTTGTGAATTTTAAATTTAATGGAATGGTTATGGTTTGATTATGAGATTCTGCTACATATGTATAAAAGGAAAGATGTGGAAAAAATTATAATCAATTTAAATGACATTGATGTGAATGGATTAATATCACGTGCCAAAATTCGTAGCCATACAGGTATGGGTTTTGGGGCATGACACTGCATCCCAATGAAGTTTCCAAGGTTTATTCATGAATTGATTGAGAATGTGAACCAAGTAGACGATCCTAGGTCTTGTAATGGTGAGATAAATTAATCTTCCAATTAAATAGAAATATAGTCAGGTCGTCTAATAAAGGTCCATCATTAGCTGTTAATTTCATATTTTTTTCCATAGAAATGACATAGGTTTAGCCATAAGAAAACCCATATCTTATAGGATCTTAAGTGCATATTTCTGTTGAGTCAATAAAATACCTTTCTTTGACCGAAGTACCTTGATGCCCAAAAATGTTGGAGAGGGCCTAAGTCCTTAATGTTAAACTGAGAATTCAAAAATTATTTAAGGGATGAAATGGCAAGGAGGTTGTTACCCATGATGATGATGTCATCAACATAAACAAGCATATAAGTGTGAGATTAACTAGAGTGTTAAAAGAAGAGAGAATAATCTACTTTGGAATGAGTGAAACCAGCAACTTGAAGGACATTTAAGAATTTAAAGAACCATTGGTGTGAAGTTTGTTTAAGTCCATAGAGTAACTTGTGCAGTAGACAAACATAATACTCCCCCTTACGAGAAAAACCTAGTGGAGTTTTCATATAAACTTCTTCATGCAAATCACCATGTAAGAAGGCATTTTTTATGTCAAGTTGATGAAGAGACCATCCCTTGATATTGGCTATAGCAAGCAAACAATAAATAGTGACCAACTTAGAAACAAGAGCAAAAGTCTCCTTATAATCAATACCCTCTTGTTGATTATACCCTTGAGCAATGAGGTGATATTTGCAATGTTCAATGGTGCCATCAGATTTGTATTTTACTTTGTAGATTCATTTACATCCGATAGGTGTCTTTCCAGCAGGTAAATCAACCAAAAAACCAAGTGTTATTTGCTTCAAAAACACTAATTTCTTTACTCATAGCTTCTTTATAATTCGGATCAAGTGATGCTTGGACAAAAGATGTAGGTTTAATAATGGTTGAAATGGTGGCTGTAAAATAAGTACATGTTGGAGAAAGATGTTCGTAAGATAGAACATCAATAATGGGGTAAAGAGGTACTTGGACTGATGTAGAAGAGGACGATGAAGTGGGTCAAGCTAGAGCGACAGTAGCACAATGGTAATCTTTGAGATATTATGGTCATTGATGAGATCGTTCAAAGCATCAAATAACAGGATGTGCAGGTTCTGAAAGTTGAGGAGATGATGTGAAGGAGGGTGGAGAAATGGGAGAAGGACTAGCAGGTGATAGTGTAGGTGGTGTATCATTGTAGATAAGAACAAAATTAGGATGGAAATGGGTTGGTATTGTTGAAGTATTAGGTATATAAAAGGAGAGGGATAGGAAAAAGATTATGAGTGAGGGAAGAAGTGGTAAAGGAAAAAATATTTTTGTGAAAAATAACATCCCTACTAGAAAAAATAGAATGGTTATTTATATCATATAAATGATATGGTTTTTGTCTTTGAGGATAACCAATGAAAATACACCTACGGGCTCGAGAATCAAATTTATTACTATGGTGTATGTGATGTGCATAACAAAGACAACCAAAAACCTATAAATATTGAAATTTGGGCGGTGAACCAAAAGGCATTTCATGTGGCTTATCCCTTTTAATACTTTTGTGGGTAGTCAATTAATCAAATAAGTTGCAATTAATATGCAATCACCCAAAAAAAATAAAAAATCGCTTGAGAGCTTAAAGTGTGAGCTACTTCAAGTAAATGACAATGTTTGCGTTCAACTATACCATTTTGTTGTGGTGTAGCTATGCAAGACTGTTGATGATGCACCCCATTGGCTTGAAGAAAAATTGCATATTGGCTAAAAAAATTCACTTCCATTATCAGTTTAAAGGGATTTTATATGACAGTTGAATTGATTTTTTATGAGGGGAATTTTTTGTTAAGATATGGTAAGTTTTAGATTTATGTTACATAAGAAACACCCAAGTGTAATGACTAAAATTATCAACAAGAGTCAAAAAAATAATGTGCCCCTGTGCAAGGTGTAGCATAACCACCCTATATATCACAATGAATAAGTTGGAAACAAGCATTTGTAGTAGTTAAACTACTAGAAAAAGGTAATCTAGATTGTTTTGTTCAAGGACATACATCACAATGGCATGAATTAGAAAATATTATATGGGAATTATTTTGAGAAAGAGACTTGTAACGAGTGGTGGATGGATGACCTAAACGCCAATTTCATATATCAAATGACTTCAAGTTCTAAACAAGATAAGCAAATGTAGCACTAAAAGATTGAAAAATATAAAGACCACCATGCACTTTACCCACTCTAATCATTCTCCTCATTAACTAGTTTGGAAAAAGACAATGATCAGGAAAAATTGTTTCAATGTAAGAAAGATTAGAGGTAAGACGTTTTATGGGCAATAAGTTGAATTTGAAAGATGGAACACATAAAACAGTATGTAAGGTAAATGTATTGGAAAGAGAAACAAAACCAACATGTCAAACAGGAGCAAATGTACCATTGGATAATTTGACATGATTATTTGGTGGTGTAGGGTAGATGGAAGAAAGAAGGGAGGGTGAGGAAACAAAGTGATCACACCACTATCGATGATCAAAGAATTGGTGAGAGAAGAGAAGGTTGAACAACATAGAAAATTACCAATGAGATTGACCACATGGTTTGAACTACTTGTCTAGAGTAAAGATCTAAGTTGGTGATACAATTCTTGCATCAATGGAAGGACTACATCCAAAGATGAAGATGTACCAACAGTGGATGGAGCAACTTCAACATTATTGACATAGCCCACAAGTTTGAAGCAAGGAGCTCGTGTATGCCCATCTTTATTACAATGATCACAATGAAGATGAGGCCACACACCAAAGGTAGACATGTTGAAATGGCCAAGTTTATGAGCATGAGGATTCTTAAGAGCAGCAAAAGCAATGACCTCAGCAAGGGGTGCAGTGATAAAAGGAATGAGAACTCGTGGGAATAGAAGTAAGGATCGGATTAGGCTGATACCATGTTAAATTTGAATAAAACACACAAGTAGTTTGTATTCAACCCAATGGGAAAATAAAAAGAAGTGTACAATCATTTGAATCCCATGAGTATAGGGAAAAGAATAACAAATTTAAATCCCATGGTTCTTAGGATCAAGATACCAACTAACATTTAAATTGCAAAATTCAAAATGCAAAATTTGAATTTAGTGTTTGAGTCATTGATTCTAACCTCCCTTTGTTGTCAAAAGACAAGTCAAGCCAAAATTATGGTGTTGGCACTACTGAAGTCTTATTTCATAAAATGACACCAAAGAGTTATCAAATAGTGACATCAAACTTATGAGATGTAGTAACATTGTTTCCATAGAACAACATTAAATAACTTGTCCAATAAAATAACTATAAAAGTTTCCTTTTATCTTATGGCATCATATATTTATCAAAAAAATTAAATAAAATTATATAATAAAATTTCTTTAAGCCTCCAAACTTCTTCTTTACTAAATATCATTAAACATCTATCAAGTATATTATCAAATAGTTATCAAACATCTACCAGGATTTCTCTTCTATCAGTAAATAACATTAACCCCATCAAATAATGATCAAAACTTCTTTTCTTTATCCAATGTTTAGCTTCGAATAAAATCAAATTGTATCAAAGAGCACTAGAAAGTTTCACAGAAATTACTTCCGGTACCATAAAATAGTCATTAAATGATATTAAACAAAAAACTGACATTATCAAATAAAATTACTTGATAACTAAGCCATTTTTCGAATAATTACTAGCAAAGAAGACATCATATAACATCTAAAGGCAAGCCATTTTTTGAATAAGTACTAGTAAAACTTCTTTTCGTTTTTTTCATCCAATGTTTAACTTCAAATAATATCAAATAGTATCAAACAGAACTAGAAAAGTTCACAGAAATTACTTCCGGTTACCAAAAAAATAGCCATTAAATGATATTAAACTATCAACTAACATTGTCAAATAAAATTACATAATAACTAAGCCATTTTTTTAATAAGTACTAGTAAAGAAGACATCAAATAACATCTAATGAAATCAAGGTTACCAGCTTAATCAAAAGTAAAAATAAAACATTTTCAAACCCTTTGGCCTAATCACTAGTATTTTATTACTCCTGCGCTTGAAAATCATCTTCCTATTTGTCAATACTCTCATACTGTTTTTGCATACCTAACCGAACAAAACCGCTACTTTATGCTTAATATCACCCAAAGAGTTCAATTATCTTCCATCCTCTAAACCATTACGAGATGTAGGACATCACAACCAATTAGGGTAAGAATATTTCTAAAGATGGTTTTGATAGTCCAGAGCGAAGCTTCTGGTATGATGGATACAAAAGTTCCTCATTCGTCATCAATTTGGAATCTTTGCTCTGAAATATTAAAAGAAAGTGTGGCAAGATCATTTCTAATATTTACTTAGAATGTTATAGTTGTTATATATGATGTAATTGCTAGGCGATGCTGCAACAAGCTTTCAAATGCCCTCCTAATAGTGGGGCATATACCAAATCCCAGTATATACAGTAGCGAGTTTTATCATTGAGAGCAGTAAATTTATGATTGACTTTATCGTATGGGATGGTACATCCTAATAATGATCATAAATCCACGCCATTCAATCAATGAACCACCTTCTGAAGTGAGCATTTCGGAATGGATTGGTACAATCAACAAAAGTAATGTGTGATAGCCCACAAAATATCATTTTGATCCAACAATAACATCATTAATTGGCTTTGTTTTGCGGAGCTGTTTAGTATTCACAAGATGTCCACACCGTCTGAATCTATGAATATGTCCAAAAGCTGCACTCTGAGATCTGAATAGGGGTTTTAATGACCTTGGTTCTAGACAGATTAACCTTTCCCAGCAAAGCCTGGGCCGGGCCCATCACAGTATACCCCTAATAGGTTGGGCACGCTGACAAGGCTTTAGTTGTTAAGCTTGTTTTGTAGAATCAAACCATATCCGGCCCATTCCTCAATGAGCTCTGAGATTAAGCCCGGCCCAGTCTAATAGGCCTATAGATGCAGACTACGCCCATAGAAAACTGGATATAGACATATATGTTTACATGTATGCACATTTGTAAATATGAAGGAAATACGAATAGACATAAAATATGTGCATCGTCTTTGAGGGACGCAGGTACTAAAAATTAGGTGAGAACGAATCTTGTGAGAACTGCATCAGGGTACAGACACATCAGCACCGAAAAGTAATAAGTGCCCCCCAAAAAGTGCAAATCACTTTTTGGTACTAATGTGTCAGCCCCTCTGGTGCCGTTTTCATGGTTCTCAATATTCGTTCTCACATAATCCAAGCCCGGACG
>JAOXJP010172943.1:0-12633 GCA_025762735.1 Platanus orientalis
AAATGCAACTAAACAACTTACCCTTAATCTCAGGAACTCAGACCAGTACTAAGAGTCAAACCCCTAGACCTTCAGGTTTAGACTTCTCCTTTTCACCTGAAGTGGAGAACCGATGTCCAACTCTATCGGTTAACCTCGAGTTGGTGGTCACTCTAACAAAAGCCTAACCCCCCAGTAAAAGGGTTAGCGACCTTTCACACACCGGCATCACGCACTGAAGAGTGGACCTAGAAACCACTGGTGGGCAGGGGAATCTGAACCCTTCCCGAACGTCGATGTCCACAGTATGATAATGATATTACTCATGCCCGAAAAGGAAAATCAAACTTTTTGGCTTTCTGTAACCCCCTAGTGACATAGGGTTACTGAACCTTGTGTGATAGTCAGGGTCTATTGGGTGAAAGTATTAAGCTTGCTCCAAAAGCTATGGAGATCACAAAAGATCAATGCTAAATATTATCTCATGGCTATGGTATGATGGTGACATTTCTCACACTCGAAGAGCAACATCGAACTTTGCCTTTTCTGTAATACCACGTTAACATGGGATTATTAAACCTTGTGTAATAGTTGGGGCTTGTTGGGAGAAAATTTTAAGCTTGCTCTAAAAGCTATGGTAATCCCGAAAGAGTGGTGCTAAATATTATCTTATGACTACCTCTGAGGTATTATGTCATAGATAATAGATAGGCTATGATATGATGGAGATACTGCTCATGCCCAACGAGCAATATCAGTGGGTTTTGACTGGTCTAACAGCCAACATTTATCTGGCCTGGGTCAGCCTATTTGTTTTGTTGTGAATAAAGAATGCTTGTTTTGTTGTTGTTGCTGCTATTGTTGTTGTGTGACCCCTTTTTTTTTTAAAGGGCAAAAGTAATTGTTATGTTGTTGTCGATGATGTGTGACCTTTTCTCTTGAAAAAGGCAACAGAAATTGTTGTGTTGTGATTGATATGTGACCTATTCTCTTGAAAGGGTAAAAGAAATTGTTGTGTTGTTGTGATTGATGTGACCTTTTCTCTTGAAAAGGGCAAGTGATTGATGTCTTGAGGCCTTTGATACGGCCGTAATTTTATGGCGGCCAACAAAAGGGCCTCAAGGTTTGTTGAGTGGCGTCCTTCAGTATGGTCTGATGCTTGTGGGTGCTATGTTTTTGTTTAAGGGAGGGCTTGTATATGGCCTCAATGTTTGTTTGAAAGTAACCTTCAAAACAGCCTCACAGGTTGTTTTGAGTGTGGCCTTCAAGATGGCCTAATTTTTTATCATGCGGGTGGCATTCAAAATGGCCTCAAGGGTTGCTTTGAATGCGGTCTTCAAGACGGCCTGATTTTTGTTTGAGGGCGGCCTTCAAAACAGCCTCAAGGGTTGTTTTGAATGCAGCCTTCAAGATGGCCTGATTTTTGTCATGAGGGCGGCCTTCAAAATGGCCTCAAGGGTTGTTTTGAGTGTGACCTTCAAGACGGCCCCCCTTTTGTTTTTATGTGGCCTTGAACATTAGTAATTGAATAAAATGATTTTGTGGTGTTTATGGCTTTCGGACCTAATTGTCATAAGCAGTTATGAAGAAGACACATGTCCCATTATTTTGTAAGTAGAGTTTGACCAGGTTGATTGATGAATAATCTAAATTGTGATATTTGAGTTGCACGTGCTTGCTGCCTTTTTTTCATGAAGGATCTTTGTTCTAGAATTTCCTCTAAATAGTTTAATCATGCCCTCTTGAGACTTTGGGATAGGGATGCGATATTGTATGTTTAATCCAGAAAATGAATTGAGTGTTGTCCATATGCTATGAAGAATAGTTCTTCCTTGAATGTGGGTCTGAATTGGTTTATGAAGAAAGTATGACGACTTTTCCTTGACCTTGATTGTGCTTGGATGTTTGAAAGATGAGTAATTTAGAGTGCCATTTCTAGTTTTCACTCCAAATTTTTTGCTCCATTTTTTGCTCTTGTTAGAAAAGGTACTAACAAGCTTGGGTTAGAGTGCCATTTCTGGTTTTCACTTTAAGCTTTTTTCTTTTTGCTCCCTTTTTTGCTCTTGTTAGAAAAGGTACTAACAAGCCTGGGTTAGAGCGCCATTTCTGGTTTTCACTCTAAGCTTTCTTATTTCTTTTCTTTTTGGTGTTGCTATTTTTTTTGTTTGTGCTTGGAGTGGAAGACTTGTACTTTGACAAAATCTGATTAAATGCTTGATTTATGTACTTTAACTTGTGCTTTTAAAAGATTTAAAAGTATAGAAGAATGTGAATAATTTAGTAAAGCATATTTCTGAAGGGTGTTTTTGTAGGGCAAAGTCAGGGTTTGTGTAAAAATTCTAAAGGGTTAAAAGAAGATTATGGTTCTGTACATGTGTACCATGTTTTGAAAGAAAGTTATGGTTTTGTACATGTATACCATGTTTTGAATTATGGTTCTCTACAAAATTCCTTCGCATTTTGTTTAGAGATGGGGGTTTTCCTTTCTCTTTCCGAGAAGGAGGTCATGTCATGTTTTTAAAAGAAAATTATGGTTCTTTATAAAATGTTCTAAAGAATTCATATTTATCTAAGAATTTTCTTTGCTTCTTTTGCTTTTGCTCTTCCCTTTGTCTCTCTCTTTTTTTTTTAACATGAATGACAACTTGAGGGTAGTTTAATGTGAGAAAAGATGTTACAACATAAATTAGTAGAATACCTCTTTTATTTTAAACATTCTTTTAGCACAAGTCAAGTGATAGAAATTAGGCAAAATATCTTTTCACTTGGTTTAAGTTGATGAATCTGGGGAAATCCTCCCCATCCATCTTTCCCAGTAGCAAAGCCCCACCGGATAACTTTTCTTTGACAATAAAAGGCCCTTCATAGTTTGGTTGTGGTTGTCCTTGGGATACTTATTCATGTGGGAGAATCTTTTTGAGGATGAGGTCCCCTTCTTCTACATTTCTAGGTCTAACCCTCTTATTGAAAGCATTTGCCATGCGTCTCTAGTAGGCTTGCCCATTATTGATTGCTTATAACCACTTTTCATCAATAAAGTTTAACTGATCATGTCTAGTTTGTTCCCATTCAAATTTTGGAACTTGGGCTTCGGCCAAGATTCTGAGACTGGGAATTTCTACTTCAATGGGCAAGACTACTTCCGTCCCATAAACCAAGGAGTATGGAGTGGCACCTGTGGATGTGTGAATGGAGGTCTGATAAGCCAATAATGCATATGACAAATTTTCATGCCAGTTGGAATGATTTGTGGTCATCTTCTGGAGAATCTTATTGAGATTCTTATTGGCTGCTTCTACTGCCCCATTCATCTGTGGTCTATACGGAGAAGACCGATGGTGCTAAATCTTGAATTTGTGGCAGAATGCTAGGAGATCTTTTCCTACAAAGTTTGTGGCATTGTCTGTGATGATCTTGTTGGGAACTCCATACCGACAAATGATGTCCTTGCTTATGAACCTTACAGTGTTCTTCATTGTGATTGTGGCCAAGGATGTAGCTTCCACCCATTTTGTGAAGTAGTCAATAGCCACTATGATGTACTGATATCCATTAGCTGCCTTCCGAGGCATGGGCCCGACTACGTCAATACCCCACATGGAGAATGGCCAAGGGGTAGTCAAGTTGTGTAGTTCTTAAGAAGGTGATTTGATGAGGTTGGCATAAGACTGGCAAGTGTGGCATCTTTCTACATGATTACAACAATCGGTCTCCATGGTTTACCAGTAATAACCCAAACGCAAAATCTTCTTAGCTAGCATGAGCCCATTCATGTGCGGACCACATTCTCCACCATGGATGTCATCAATGATAGTTGTTGCTTTTGACTTATCTACACATCTTAATAGGACATGGTGGGGAGACTTCTTGTATAGAGATCCTCTATGCAAAACAAAATGTGTGGCCAATCGTTGTAAGGTACACTGATCATTCTTGGAGGCCATGAAAGGGAATGTTTGATCTTTAAGGTACTTCTTGATGTAAAAAACTAGGGTTCTCTATTTGGATCTGCTATTGTGATCTAAAGACAATGGGTTGGCTCTAACTCTGCTTGATCTCAATAGGCTTTATCAAAGATTTGTGAGACATGTCGATCATAGAGGCAAGTGTGGTTAGTGCATCTACAAATTGATTTCTGCTCCAAGCTACTAGACTAAAGCTCAAATATTCAAAATTTTTGGACAAAGCTTGTAGACAGTCATTATAATCTAGGATAATCAAGGAACTTCTCCTCCCTGATGAACCATTCTCTAGTGGCTTGGAACATGACTAATAATGAGTCACCAAAGACTTCAAGTTCTATGATACCCAAGTCAATTGCAGCTTTTAGGCCGATGATACAAGCTTCATATTCTATAATGCTGTTGGTGCATGGGTAGCATAGACGGATGGAAATGGGAATGATGGCATTTGTGGGAGATATGAGTATTGCTCCAACTCTGTTTCCTTTCTAATTGACTGCTCCATCAAAACATAATTTCACCTTGGTAACTTGGTCATCTCTACTTTAATGTACAATATCTACTCATCTTGAAAATCAAGCCTGCTAGACAAGGTGTCATCCACTGGACCATTAGTTAGAAAGTCTGTTATGGCCTGTCCTTTGATTTCTTTTTATAGGATGAAAGATATGTCAAATTCTAACAGCATCATGAGCCATCGAGCCGTCCTTCCTATTGTGGCTGGTTTCTCGAACAGATATTTGATAGGATCCATTCGAGAGATCAGAAAAACTTTGTATGATAGAAAATAATGATGCAACCTCTTTGTCACGTATACCAAAGCAAGACATGTCTTTTCCAGAGGAGTGTATCTGGTCTCATAATCAATGAACCACTTGCTTAGATAGTAGATGCTTGCTCTTTCTTTCCTGATTTATCGTGTTGCCCCATAACGCAACCCATGGAGTTTTTGTGCACTGTCAGATATAGGATTAATGGCCTGCTTGGTTCTGGGGAAACAAGCATTGGTGGACTCAACAAATAACTCTTGATTTTATCAAAGATAGATTGGCAGTCACTGTTCCTCTAAAATGGGGTATTCTTCCTTAAAAGCTTGAAGATAGGTTCACAAATGGGGGTTGAGCAATGAATCTACTGATATATTGAATGTGGCCTAGGAAATTGTGCACCTCCTTTCTAGTGTGTGGAAACCTTAGCTTTGGTTGGATCGACTTCTATGCCTCTTTGACTGATGATGAAGCTTAACAATTTCCCTTGTGAAGCTCCAAAGATACATTTGTTTAGGTTCAACCTCAACTTAAACTTTCTTAACCTAATGAATAACTTCTATAAGTATCCCAAATGATCTTGGCGATGGTGTGACTTGACAATCATATCAGCAACATATACTTCCATTTCTTTGTGTATCATGTCATGGAAGAGGGTAGTCATGGCTCTTCGGTATGTTGCTCTAGCAATTTTGAGACCAAAAGGCATTACTCTATAGCAGAAAGTGCCCTAAGGGGTAGTGAATGTTGTATTCTCTCTATCTTCAACTGCCATTTTAATTTGGTTATATCCAGAATAACCATCCATGAATGACATCATCTTGTGGTCAGTCATACTATCGATCAAGACATCAATGTGAGGTAAAGGAAAGTCATCTTTAGGACTGGCTTTGTTCAGGTCATGATAGTCAATTCACATGCGGACCTTTCCATTCTTTTTAGGGACAAGTTCAATGTTTGCCAACCACTGAGGGTATGATACTGATAGCAAGAAACCTGCATCAAGTTATTTTTGGATTTCTTCTTTAAGTTTGAGTGACCATTTAGGTCAAAGACGCCTAGGGTTTTGCTTGATAGGAGGTATGGTTGGATTAGTGGGAAGTTTGTGAACAACATGGTCAGTGTCAAGACCGGGAATGTCTTCATAGGTCCATGCAAAAATGTCAATAAACTCTTGGAGTAAACACACAAAATCATGTCCCAGTTTCAAAGTATTGGGGGTTGTGATCTTTACTATTTTTGGGAAAGTCTCAAACCCTAGATTTATTTCTTATAAGTTCTTTGCTAGGGGAGTCCTATTTTCTTGACGTTCGAAGGCGTCAAGGATTTCTTGGGGCATCAACTTTTCATCATTGTAATCGTACTTTTCCTGAATAGTTTTTAAGAAGGAAAGAATTTAGTAAAACATGAATAAAGAAGGGGTGTTGTCACCCCAAAAATGAAAGTAGCTGATATCAGAATTTCTTCCACAATGACTACGTACCTAACAGTTTATGTTTTGCATGTAGTGAATGCAAGAAAGAGGGGTTAGTCAGGATCAAGCTATATATAGTTCTTGGTCTTTTAGCGATGACATATATATATGTATGTATATATTTTTTTGTTGACAAGCAGCTGAACCTGAATTTAATACCTGACCTTTTCTGGCATTGGTCAAATGCTAAAAAGAACTTTTTGGTCTATCAAGATCAAGCCGCATGTAGTTCTTGCTTACAAGGGGTTGTGAATAAAAGAACAAAAATCTTCAAAAAATGAATGATTGAACCTAAAGTTATGTCTTAGGTTGCCTACATACCCTTTACATGTGCATTGGTCAAATGCTTTTGACATTGGTGTCGGTAGGGATCAAGTCATATGTAGTTCTTTTACAGAAGTGAAAGAGAAAAAAGAAGCTAAAACTGTGTACAGAAGAAGTAACGATTAGGCTTTGATGCTGATTCAACAACTGACCTGGTCCAAGTTTGATCCTTCATCAATGAACCTGGGCTCCTCTGGAGTGCTTGCAGAGATTTCGTCTTTGTGCTGGGTGACCTGGGTGAGGTCGATCTCATTTAAATCCAACTCTCCATTGAAAATTAGTTGATGGAGTGCCTCCCTGACATCACACGGTAAGGAGAGTAGATTTAAAGAGATCTGGTTGTCTTCCCTATTTTCTAAGGCGATGGGAGTAGAACCCTCACTAATCTCGAGACAGATGGCAAAGTGTTGAAAGAAGGAATGTGCTGACACGCACCAGAATAATGTTTGGGTGGACAGGATTCTTGAATTGGGTCTTGGTTGGTTAATGATTTGAAATTCTTGGGAGGAGGGATAAAAAATGGAGTTGCTTCATAGGAACTTTCTAGGCTCACATCTAGTGTTGCCCATAGAGGAACAAAGTCTTGGTTTTCTTCAAGATTGAGATCTTCTGGATTCTCTAGGGCTATTGAGGTTTTTATGGGGATCTGGAAGCTGACCCTCTTCTGTTTCTTATCTCGATGTTTGAGCTCTGGTTTAAACCCTCGGCCAATTCGAGAGTGCTTTCGGACTGCCTTTACTGGTTCTCTTCTGCTTTGAAGATATTTACCCAAACCCTTGTCTGGATTAAAGTTCATGTTAACCATCATTCTAAACTTAGGGGGAAGAATCTCAGATTTCTTCTTTTGTTCCTCTACTTCTCCCTTGGTGCAAACCATCTCAATTTGGTAGGAGGTGTAGGTTTTCAGCTCTTAGAGATTTTGTACTTGCAATACCCTTTGACCAGCTGTAGTGAGGACATCCTTATCTACAGCTAGAGTTGTTACCTCATCTCCTATAATGAACTTAACTTTCTGGTGTAAAGATGAGGGTGCTACTCTAGCTTGGTGTATCCAGGGCCTGCCCAGCAGCATGGTGAATGATGACGGAATGTCAAGTACTTGGAAGCATACATCAAACATCTTTCCCTTCATGATGAGGGGTATATCAATCTTTCCTTGCCCTCGCCTTATGCTGTTGTCAAAGGTTTTGATGTCACATGAGTTGGGTCGGAGACTCTGTACTAGAATAGAGAGTGATTCCAGTGTAAAGGAATCACTCTGATTCTTGTTCTTTCTTCTTTGACCCTCTTCTGTTCCGCTAATTCTTGTTATTTCCCTTGTTGTTCTATTCTTCTGACTCCAATCTTGCCTTCTCCCATGTAGAATCTTGGCACATATTAGTGATGGCTGGTTACGTGATTCTACCTGAACAGGTGATGAGACCAATAAGATCTGCCACCTCCTCCGCTGATAAATGTGGATAAGATTCACCTACCCCCTCTTCATAGTTGTAAGGGACTCTATTGTACTCATATGTCTGTGTGGGTAGGGGTGGGATGTTTATGATAGCGGATATACTTGTGGATGGTGGTTGATGGGGCATATGAGATGGAAAGTTATAGAAGGAAGGTGTGATTGGTTCTGATGGTGGAGGGGGGATGTAGTAGTTTTGGGTATATGGGGAGTAACAAGTTAAAGCCTCCGTTTTGATAGGAGCTTCCATGGTGGGAGCTTCTATGACTAGAGCCTTTAACTCATCATCAAAAGGGAGTAGTGAGAGTGGTTCTTCTAAGGTTTTCCATGGAGTTAGTATTTCTTCGGTAGTGAGGTCAGTGAAGTCAATGGGGTT
This sequence comes from Platanus orientalis, assembly GCA_025762735.1. Lineage (NCBI taxonomy): Eukaryota > Viridiplantae > Streptophyta > Magnoliopsida > Proteales > Platanaceae > Platanus > Platanus orientalis. Next base: position 8,336 of record JAOXJP010172943.1, read on the forward strand.
AAGGTATAGAACATGGTCTTTTTTTGGGAGGATTATGCTGGGTTTTTCATCACCGATTTTGGTAATGAAACTTGTAGGGTTAAAGACTTGACTCCCTACCTCTATCATATGGGTCCCCTTAGTTGGAGGGTGAGGTGGAAGGGGATTTTGAAGGATGTTAGTAGTAAGTGGGTTGTTTGATAGGAGACTAAAAGATACTTTTCCCTCATCTATAAGGTCTTGGATGTAGTGCTTGAGGGTAAAACACTTGTCTAGGGTATAGCCTAGTGCTTGGTGAAATGGGTAATGTTCCGTGGCATCATATCTGAAGGGTCAAGGGGTTGTAGGGGGTCTTGGCTCTAAAAGTTATAAGAGCCCCTTACTTACAAGTTGTCCATGACATATTTGTATGAGTAAGATAGGGGTGAATCTTTATTTCTTTCTTTCTTCAAATGGAATGGATATAAACTTTGGTTGCTGCTTTGACTGTGTTTCTGTTAAGACCTTGACTATGGTTGGGAAGTTGGTTACTTGCTGGGGTTGGAACCTGTTATTTTGAATGGATAGAGGTATTTCAATAGCTTGCACAGTATTACTCTCAGGGCGAGCTACTATGGCTTTTCTTGGGATTGCTCTATTTGCACTTAGGGGGACAGTTGCTACTTTTTTGACCAGGTTTACCCTGATGGCTAGTCGAACACTGGTGGCCTTGTTGGTAACATCAGCAAAATTGCCAGTGGATGCGGTGAGAAACATAAACTGGTATGCGGGACCCAATGTCTTTAGAAAGGTAAATATCATGTCTTCCTTAGACATTGGGCATTTCAAGTTAAACGTCCTCTGCCTCCATCTGTAGACATATTCCCTCAACCCTTCATTCTCTTGAGGGCGCATCCCCTCGATTTCTTCATAGGTGGGTAGCATTTCCAAGTTGAATTGGAAATGTTCAAGGAAGGCCCTGGTCAGAGTTCTTCAAGTACCCACATCTCTCTTATCTTGCCTAGTAAACCACTTGGCGGCATCATTTTCTAAGCTCTTCGGAAACATTTGCATCAATACCCTATCATCCTGTCCTCACTGGAACATGGCATTGCAATACATCCTCAAATGCATTTTGGGACACCCTATGCCATTGTACTTTTCCATGTCGGGCATCTGAAAATTACTAGGCAAGTTACCCCCTGGGTTTAAACATAGGTCCTTAAAATCCATGTTTAAGGGAACTACCCCCTTTCAGAAGTTCAATCTCATTGGCCATCTTGGCCTCTGCTTAATTTGAGTGGGAAGACATTAGGGTTTCCTTCCCTTTCTCAATTCTACGCCGTTCCTCAGCATTTTGGAATTCGGTTGAAATAAGGTTGGGGGTAGAGGTGAAGATAGGAGGTCTTTCTGGGTTTGTTGAAGAACTTGAATCTCTGAATTGTTTTAGCAAGGCCTCAAGGGATGAGTACCGAGGAAGATTTAGGGAACCCCCCATAGTATTGAGATATTCCTGAAGTATCTTCTCAAATCCTGTAGAGGTTTGCCCCTAACTTTGAAAAGGGATGGATGTATTGGTTTGTGTCAGCAGGGGGATTGAGGAAGATGCTCCATGTTTGGTTATGAATTTTTCCATCATTCTTTCCAGTTCAGCCTTTTACTGCGGTGTTAGTTGATTACTAGAATCAACCTGAGAATGGGGAGGATTCACAGTAGAAACCTCAGGACTTGTGGAAGAGGGAATATCGATCATCCTTAGAAGTTCTCTTGCCATTGCACTACGGGACTGTGCCTTCCTCTTCTTCTTCTGCAACCTTATCTCGGGTGGTGCTACTTTGCTAGTAACATATTATTTATTGTTTAGATTCATGATTTTATATTTTAAGCCAAAAATATATAGACAAATGATAGATCATACAAATGTATTTATGTCCAATTGTTGAACCCGGGTTTTTTTTTAAAAAAATGTATATATATTAAGAACGATTATAAACAAAATACATAGATGGATACAAAAGCAAGGTACATAGACCTTTTACATAAAATATAAAGAAAGAAAATACATAGTTCAGAGTCCTGGGACTCTAGGAGGTGGTGGTGGAGCTTTGACTGCTTTGTAGCCCAGAGAAAAGATCTGCTCCTTCAGCTTCTGAACCCATTCTAGTCTCTAATGTGTTTATAGGAAAGCAAAGGTGTTGTTGCGTCGTAGCTCAATGTCTAGATTAGTGTGAGAGACCCTCACATCATTGAGTTCTCCTCTCAACATGTTGACCGACTCAGTCAGAGTGTTGTTTGCTTCCTAATGAGTGTCTCTAGATATCTCAACTTCAGCTCGTAGATTGAACTTAGCTCTGAGAGATGCCCTAACTCCTTTGAGGGTAGTTCGGATAGTTTTGAGAGTTACAGATGTTTGATGATGAAGAGTTTGTTCATTTGCCAAATCTTGAAGAGCTTGTTCCAACTTTGCTTTTAAACAAGAAGATTCACCTTGTGAGGTGGATAGTTCATCCGACAAGGCTTTTTTGCTTGGACGATTAGATGCTGGATCTAATAATGGTGTAGTTATGAGGTTAAGAATCCATGAATCATAAGGAGATGATGTCTTTGGTGTCTGGTTAGATACTAAGGCTAGGTGCCTCGGTGATCTAGTATGTGAATTATCCTAGATGATAGCTAGTCGAGACCAAACTGAATGATGTGTCTTATAATCGAGTTTGTGGATGTCTGCATCAGTAATGGTAAAGTCGAATAAGTCTTGACGGAGGTTGAACTAATGAAGTACCCGGACTGGCATGTATGGTATGTTTTGGTGCAACACGGTGAGAACCATGTAGGTGTGGTTCTCTGAGAATAGATGTGGATAGTAAACTTTCTGCCATTTAGCCTTCCAAGTGATGTGTTCAGTAGCTAAGTTGGTCAACATTTCTTGAAAATCTACCATTGCTCTCTTTCCTAAAGATGTTAAGACTGATGGATTTTGGCAATGAGTGGATAAAGGTAATGAGGAGATATGTCCTCGAAACCATGCTTGTAGAAAAATAGGGCAGCCATAAGTCGACCTCTGCGGTGTCGAGCACAATGAGAAAGACTAGAAGTTATTTTAGCAATGATCATGGGTGCCAATGCCTTTCCCTCAAACAACTGTTCGAGGACACTGCACAAAACCCCACCGATCTGATGTCGGCTACCAGACAAGAGGAGCTGGCCCAGTATTGTCAATGTGAAATCCTTGTACTTGGCTGAGTCTGAGAAATCTCCAACCTTTTGCCAACCTCGATCCAGTAGAAGGTCAAAGAGACAATGGAGATAATAACCTGAAATTTCTTTGGGAAAAAAATTCTTTGACACTTTTAGAGTGGACTGAAAGTCTTTGAAGTAGTTGTTCTTGTGCACCGAAAAAATGGCATTGGCATGATGGCAATGTTTGAGATTCAGAAAAGACTCCAACTCTTCAATGGTGGGAGTTAACTCATGTTTCCCGAATCAGAAAACCATAGCCACTGGATCCCATAAAGATATGGTCGCTTCTAAGAGGAGCCAATCGAGGCAGTCTTGTGATAGTGAGAAAGTAGTTCCAAGCTTGCTTTGATTAGCCCAGATGGTATGTTCTTCTGGTGGGAGAGAAATTAGTATGTATGTGAATTTGATGGTAGTGGTGGTGACCGGTTCCAAACAAATGGGTCTAGAATCCATTCTGCAAAATGAAGGTCAAGAGTTTAATAATTTTTTACATTGTTGTTTTGCATATGTGTGTGTGTGTGTATATATATATATATATCTGTCTGAGGTAGGATCTGCCTCCAAGAGGAAGATGGTGGCTATGAGGGGAGTGGGACATAGGATCGATGTATGAGAGGAAACACGTAGATCAGGACCCTAGTAGCTAGGGATTTATGTGTTTTTTTGTGTTTTTTTAACAGAGTGTACCTATGACTTTGTAAAGAACTGATTATGAAATGAAAGAAAGAAATTTTTTGGTCTTATGGTTTGTGATGAATGATGAGCTAGGAAGATTAATAGGTATATGAAATCCGGAAATCATCTTAGTTATCTATAAAAATAATTTTGTTTGTTTCTAAATAAAAGGGTTGGACATGAATTATTGGTTCTAATGTTAACACATGCAAGCAATCAAGGAGAATACAATGACAAACAAGTCCTATCTCTAGACCTCTAATCTATTTAAGTATACCATACTTATCTTTATAATGAATGATTATGCATGAGAATTTTTTAATTAAAGATTCTAAAAAGGTTTCCCAATCTAAACACCTCCCCGATTGCTCGGATCTTAGGGATAGTGACTGGGTTGGGTTACTCAGCCCTACCGCACTGACATA
>JAOXJP010172954.1:0-12633 GCA_025762735.1 Platanus orientalis
CAACCTGCTATAGTAATTACAGGCTCGGGCCAAGTTCAAACCCAAAAAATGTTGGTACCTTTAGACTTAAGCCCAGCTCTAATTATTTTACCGGACCTTGACCCCGCCCAGAACCTGTTCAAGCTTCGCTTTAATTTTGTCTTTGCATGATTACATTCCTAATTTCCCATGAAAGTGGAGTCTCATTAGCTAATCTAAGCTCTTTCTTTTATTTTATGTAATAGTTAGTAAATAGAGAGTTAAGATACAATAAAAAAAGGGATTTAGATGTCCCTTGGCTCTAATACATACCTAGTTCTTCTTTCATGTAGTTATTTGAACATGGTGAAACATAAATCTATCAAAGTTCCAAACATAATTCACTAATAGCCTGTTTGGCAGCCACCTGTAATGTAATCATTTCATTTGAGTTTCTCAAAACATTTGTAGCCATGAGATGATAGTTTCCTAATGAACTCATTCAAATTTATACTGATTTGTTAACTACAATGAGAAATGAAGTCATCTTAGGTTTTTCTATAAGATGAAATGACTTATGTTATCAAGCAACAAATGACTGCAAATCTAAATGAGTTCATCACAAACCATCCCGGTGTGGGTACAAAAGCCTTGCGAAACTCATATGAAATGATTTCATTATAGGTGGCTGCCAAACACAGCCTAATTTTTACCAAAAAAACAAATTCACTAAATAGTTTGTGGCCAGCTGGTGTTTCAAGGAGAAAATCTCTCCACCTGGTTGATAAAGTCCTCCGCACTTTTCCATACCCTTCTCTAATCGGGTACAAGGAAGGAACAAAGTACTACTAGTTGAAGAACATTTGTACAAGCTGTGAAAGGTACTATATATCTATTGATTCTATTGAGGACACTTGCTCAAAAGTCTTTACATTCAATTCAACAACCTAGTAAAGAATTCAAAATATGGACCAAAACCAAGACCCGATATTAGATTTAACTCAACAATCAAAAAGAGACATTATCTATGGACTGCATCCACTGGAAAAAAGCTTAAATAGCCTCACACACTTGCTTAAAACAGCTAGGTTTAAGGCAGGAAAAAAAAATTACGTCCTTGTTTCCCATCCTGTATTTCAAATTATTGAAGAATTTTAGAAACATTTATGGATAGTTTTAATTTAGACATTACTCAAAGGGAATCGAGCTTCCAAAACGCAAATGTATCCAAACATTCTAAGAAATTTATCTTAAAAAAGATGTACTTCAGCCATTTTGGTATTGAATAATATGTATTGTCTGCCTAACCTGGTTTAGTCATTGAATAATTCTCTTACATTGTAAAAAATATCAACAATAATCTTATATTTTTTGTGCATTTGTTAAAGTATACATGAACCCTAGCAAACAGCAATAAACCATCTGGTATGCTTGATTACATTCCTTTTGAGTGATTCTCTGCTGTTCAGTTGGATTTTCATCGGGTACTTCAAGTCTAGGTTTAGTACCTAAGTTTTCGGAATATTAAATGAAAGTTACTTCTGCACTTTCAGCCTACAAAATTCTACTCTATTAATTTCTCTTGAACAAGGAACTCTGACATATGTGAAACAAGTCTACATTCTGTACATTCAAAATCATCATCAAATAACATGGACATTCCAGATGCTACCATAACAAAGAATTGGTGGGGCGATTCCACTTTTCTGGTATATTGTCAAAAAGTGTTTTTAATATGGGCATTTGAAGATAAGCAAACAATCAATTTTACACTACAAAGCTAAATGAGATTAATTCTCATCAATTTTACACTACAAAGCAAATAATCAATTTCCCCAGGTCTTGAATGTGAACTGGGGAGATGCCTAAATTCTATGCTGTCAATCATAGTAAGAATTCCTATATTCTGTTGCATATGGTGTTCAGTATCCAACAATTTAATACCCAAAGTAACCATTTGACTATGAATTTCACCATCAGCTTGATATGCAACAAAGACCATTTTTAAACGTTTCACTATCAGAGAAGCTTGTTAGTTTTACAACTGCACTAATGGGATTGGATATAACATATCGACAAAAAATTACGTGCTCCTACCTATAGACAAAGGACTAAGGAGACATTACTCAATTAGTACCAAACACCCAGTGCATAATCAACTCTAATAGCAGATTGCAGCCAGATCATGAGTTGAAAGATATTTAAATTACTAGAATCCACTTCCACTGCATGACAAATTGGGAAAAGAAAACCAGTTCCACTAGCAAATATAGACTTCAACAATACATCCATATTCAAAATACACAACAGCACTACATATAAAACATATAAAGAAACAAACTCAAATATACCCATTCTTATAATAATCTATTGTATATTCATTTCATAAAAAGGATGAGGTCGGGATCACAGCATTGCAGCAGGATAGCTACACATGACACATCCATCATTAATGCATATACAATATTTCTCCGTAAGACATAAGAGAATTTTCAGACACAGCACTACATCCAAGGTCTGCAGAAACCTAAATAGTAGAAGAAAATAGGATATCAACTTGATCCTAATAGTTAAAGACAAAGTTATGAGATTACAAAATACTAAACATTAACTTTAGAACTTCTAAGTTTAAAGGTACGAAGCAACCCCCGTCATGAGCAAACCAAATGTAAAGAACAAACACCAGAGCAATTGGTGGGAGCCAAAAATGTGCATGGTAAGATGCAAATTTTCTGTTTCATACATTTCATTTTATGATACAGGGTTAGTGAATAATGAAACACCAAATATAAGTAACTACCCTTACAGTTTTCAAATCAATGCCTCTTTCAAGTCAACAGCAGCTCGTTGGCTCCAAGGTGAGGGCGAAGGCACACACGAACCTCATGTTCTTCTGGTCCCACACGGTGCTTTGGCACCATAACCTCTAGCACTGTCCCCGTCTCATCGTAATATGCTTCTAGTTTAGCATCTTCTGGAATTCGGGTTGCAAGTGAGATTTCCCGTATGAACTCCCCTGGAGGACAGTGCTCAGGAGATGGATCTGTGAGCTTGAATGTCCTATCATGTCTCTTAATGAATGGCAGGCGTGCTGTGCTCACACAAGATATCTTCACAATCCCATGAGTGAGAGTGTTCCTCCAAGACACTTTCACCCTCTGGAGATCAGCAAAAGGCAAGCTAATTATGATCAAGTACCCTTCTTCATCCTCATAAACAGTTTTTGCAGCCGTAACTGGCCCATATATGTTCCTCATTACACCACTAAACCCATGCAACCAGAGTGGCTCTATTGGGTGGATCTCCACATCTACAACTCGGTCAGAATGTGGATTAATAGGCAAACAACAATCATCGTCATTCCCATGCGGGAAGAAGTCTTTCCTCCTCTTGTTGCAAACAGGGGAAAGATCCATCCCATCACCATTAACATGATTTGATGCATGTTGAGTCGACAAATTCAAGCCAGACCCATTAAGCAATCTCCTTGAATGGGGGAGAGGGTTACTCTTCAATGGAGGAGGAGGCCTCTCAAGCTCGAACTCTGTGTTTGGAAGGTTTCTCCATGCACCAAAATCACTTGCTTCAGGTGGAATGGTGAAATTCAAATCCCGCCCTGTAAGCTCCGTCCACCTCTTCCGTTCATCCTCATCAAGACCCATTAAATTGGGAGACCGAACAATCTCAATACCATGCAGACATTGGGGGTTAGACAGGCCCCTGTAATGCTTCCGCTGCATTCTGTGAGATCGGACAAAACCTTTATCCACACTGAAGGGAAATGGGCGCTCCCCTTGGCGAGAGTGCCCATTCATATAACTCCTCAACTGCATCTTACCCAGAGCATTCTCAGGCCTTTGCTTGAAAACCCACATGTACATGTTCTCCATATCATGTTGAACCAAGAAAACATTGAGCTGGAGGTCCGATTTATCGAACCCAGCAACCCCCTTGCTGTCCAGCATGATCTTGCACTTTGATTTCTCATTCAAAACAGGCTTGAAGTAGAAACTGAAGAAAAACCAGGCACCCCAGATGCTCTCTACCCGCTTCGCGCATTTCCGACCAACCTTGGGGAGATTTAAGAGGGTCTCCGTCTCATAGATCTGAGACCCAAGGCCAACATCTAGGATATCACATGGGTCTGGAATCCACGGTTGGGGTGGTGGGCTACGCTCCGCAGACAATGGGAGATTAATGTCGGGTGGTCGAGAAAGGATGATCTGCCTATTCATCTCTAGGTCCAATTCATCATGCGAGTTGGCACTTGAATCCATGGATAAGAGAGTGGATGGATGATGATTCTCCATGGATAGGGTTGTGAGAAGATCTTCCCCCATTTTTCCTTATCTCCTTTAGGGTTTTTCTTGATGGTGGGGGTGGAAATTATCAATTCCCACCAAAGTCAACAGCAGCATCTCATAAAGATATTCATAGATCAAACCCACAAAAATCCCACCAAAAACAGAAAAACCCTAGATTCATCAATCAACTAACCATATTCCCCAACATCAAAATTTAAAATCAAAGAAATAACACAAGATTCAGAACCCCAAGCTAAGAAAATAAGAACCCTATAACCATCAAGTTAGGCAATTATCTCTAGCAAGCCTATATCTTGTCATCTCCACTCCAAAGAAAATAAACCCCCCACAAAAAAATTGGATTTCAGAAACCTAAGTAAAAACTAACCCCCACCCCTAACTCCAGAATCTCCAGAAATCCTCCGAAAAAAGAGGAAAAAAGGCCCCAAAGCGATTAAATCCATCAAAAAAATCTGTACAGTAGAAACGTACAAAGCCCCCAAAAATCTAACAACCCCAACCCTGAGATAAAACCCACATAAAATCAATCAAAGGTATCTTCAAAAAAAAAATTTACCTTTTGAGATACGCTTTGAATCCACGGAAACAAACACCCTCGTAAGCGATCCTCATCTTCTTCATCTTGAAATTCCGTCAAAAAAAGTAGAATGAGAGGGGCGAGAGAGAGAAAAAGAGAGAAACGATAACGGATTCTGTCCCCGAAAACCGTCTCATTTTGACGGATTTCTTCGGTAGTCACCTACACGAGTTAGCACCGGCGCTTTCTAAGTCGTCACCGTTACGTAACGGTAACGGTAAAATATGGGGAGAGACTGAGAGAGGTCAAAAGAGGCGTCAAGCAAATAAGGGTTTTTTTTTTTATTTTTATTTTTTTGTTGGGATAACAACCAAATAAGGGGATGTGGTAGCATGCGTTGCCCATCTCGAATTGGAGAGAGCCTTATTTTCTCTCAGTGGTGGACCTTATCAACACTAACAAAATCCTAATAAGTCTCACTCTATGAGAAGGAGGGTTTGCTTTTCATGTGAAATGTGGGGTTAGGGTTAACTAACTAAAAGGGATTTTAATCATCTCCAGCGAAAATGGAGAGACTTCACACCAGTACCAATCAACACAAGCCACGTTGCCTGACAAAAGGTATCTTGATAAATACACATGGGTCAAAAAAGGGTTTTTTTAGTAAATATACTATAAATAAGTATCCATGTATTTATTAAAGTATCCTTTGTCAGGCATTGTGTGTAGATACTAAGTGTGATATCTCTCCATTCAGACCAAAAAAGATAAAAAAAAAAGACTGGACTTGATTCGGACCCAACTAGAAGATACAATGTATATGTGTTGATTTGTGAGCTTTTTGTTTGAGAACACATTTCTATCTTCTCACTTTGCCTTTTCTTTATTCACTTTACTATAAAATATATTTAACCTAAGAGAAGATCTAGGTCTAACATGTTAATGGGGTTTAGTTTATTTTTAAGATTATATAATTATATCCTTTTCTAAGTCACCCATTGTCTCATTAACCTTATAATCATAACCCTAATGCAAAATTATTTTTATATAAGGAAATTAATCGCATTGCGTGTCCTTATCTGCAAACATGTTGTTAACCGTCGGATTGGAATATATCTGTGCACGGGTATGTGTATTATGTGGATTTTAGTCTGACATTTGACAGCTTGCTCACGCTTAAGCACATGCTTTTTTGAGTCATCTTCCTAATTTATAAAGTTTAAGTGATAATTTCTTTTGTTTGCTTATGTAATAATGGGTTCAGACCATCTATCTTATCATAACCTTTAAAATCTTTAGTCAATGAAGCTTAGATGTGAGGATTCTATTACCATTCTTATCTATTTTTCTCTCTAGTGATCATTACTGTAATTAGCAAGGTGAATGTGCATTCTTATTAGGAGATACACCATCAAATTATTGGGTCATTCTTTATAATATATGTAAAGGGGAGGAGTGAATCATGACAATTCTACAATTATTACCTGGGTGACCACAAAATAAAATTGGATTCCTAGGGTTTCTTATGAGTCCACCTGGATAACCATTGTTCGCCGCCGCGTCTTTGAAATACTATACAATGTACTTATTAGGGTTTTCTTATGATCCATGCACCAGATATCACCTGCTTGTTTGGTTTCAGGTATTTTCTATCAGTGGAGGTCACAAAGTTGTCTCTAGTATTGAAAAATGTACAATTAAGGTTTGCTTTACTTAAGGGATGCCCATGTTTGGCAATTTGGATTGGAAGGATGTACTTTATTTTTGATAGCATGGCAAGGCACTGCTTAGAACCCTGAAGATTATAATAAACTGAGATTGGTGGAATTTGCAATCCTATCTGCATCACAACCTAACAGAGCAAACTTTCACATCAGAAAGCAAGGGTTACTCCTCAGATTGAACCGCCCCCAGGTTGGTGGAGTTCAATGGTGTGGCACCCTGTGAATTGCTCTGCCAATGGGGTTTGAAACCTCGACCTCAACCTTTCCCTTGGAAAGGCCATATGGTGCCGTCTCTCTTGGAGAGGCATATATACCCAACAGAGTTATTGCACCATTGCAGCAACACTGAAGCCACATTTTAACCACTTAATTGGTTCTTTTGGCCATTGTTGTACAAACCTTGCCCCCTCAAGCAGTTTGGTGCTCCCCCAAACTCGGAAAGGGTTTTCTGTTGAGTCTCTTGCAGGCATGGTTTACGAACAGGCCTTGTACAAATATTTTTTGATTAGTCATTCTAAGGGTTAAATGCTCAATGATAAAGGGCGAAAGATGAGCTAGAGCTAGTGAATTGCTCTAATTAGGTACTAGAGAAGTTTTAGGGTTGGCAAATGGTTACAATAACCTTGGCCGTTCAACCAACGTTGCTGAATAAGGAAAAGAGGGAGGGGGTGAAGGTTTGGATAAAAAGAGAAATGGAGAGAGAGAGAGAGAGAGAGAGTAGCTTGAGTTCCTTATCACACTAAAAATTAGGTGAGAACCAATCTTGTGAGAACTGTGAAAACAGCATCATGGTACGGACACATCAGCACCCAAAAGTGATAAGTGCCCCCCAAAAAATGGAAATCACTTTTCAGTACTGATGCGTCAGCCCCTTTGGTGCCGTTTTCACGGTTCTCACGAGATTCGTTCTCACATAATCCTAGCCCCCCTTATCAATCTGTTTTCGCATAGAAAGAAAATTAGTCAGTAATGCCTCTCACTTGGTCCTACATGATCCTTTTTATAAGCTGTGAGTTTGCCATGAGTGCTCAGGTTCTATATTTCTATTAGGAATGAACATGTAAGAAATTTTTTTAATCAATTTTGAGTGTCAGTTTATTTGGCGGGTTCCAACTTCCAAGTTCCAAAGAACTATAAAAGATCAAGGTTGAATCCAATCAGTCTTCCTGGCTAAACTCAATTGAAATCCTGTTTGGTTCAGCTCGGTCCATTGAGCTAATCAGGTCTACTCAGCCAATTACTTACATAACTCACCCGGTTCATGCCTATACCTCCTCCTCCTCATTGGCTCTGTGAGTTGAATAAATAATTGGCATGGGAAATATCCAGAGAAAATATAATAAACTACTGAATTATCTTATATAGAAAGTATCTCATTAATCCCAAATTCGGTTACAATATAAATATCGATCAAGTTAACTTCAATGCATATCTCTACGCACTCTAACCAATAGAACTAAGGTTGCAAGTCAGGCCGGGCCGGGATGGGCTGGGCTTGGGTTTGGCCGAAGTCAACCAAAAATGTAGCTCATACTCTTGAGCCCAAGTTCAGCCAAAACTGGGCTCAAATTAAAAAAGTGGACTTCAAGTCGAGTTTACGCTGAACTAAGCTTAAAGACCTGCTTAGTTCGGAACTGAGCTCCGACTGACTTTGAACTGGGTGTGGGTCGAATTCATACTTTGTTAAATTGAGCCCAAGCCATGTTTAGGCTGAGTTTCCATCAACTTCAATATGAGTCCAGAATGAATTGAGCTCGGTGATGAATTTAAACAATATTTTAGTTTGGGCTGGGTTGAGATTCAACCGAACTCTCTGCCCTTGCATTACGTTGGTCTGAAAGCTGGGCCCGAACTCTGCCTAAACGAAGTTAACCTGATTCCCAGTCCAAATTTGGCCCAAACAAATCAGGATTCAGGCCAATCCAGCCTAATTTGTGGCTTGACCAGACATAAATGGATATACATTAATTCATTAAAACCTAAAGGACCAATAGTCTTCTTGCGGTATAAAGCATAGTTTATGCTCATGATGTCTCTCCAGATTAAATTTCTCTGCCATCTTTCTTTAGATTTCATCAATGGATGTGCTTGCCATTAATCATGACAGCTCATACCTCAGCCACATTAATATGGTATAGATGCATCCATGATTTTCACTAACACTCTCCTATATCTACATAATACAAATGTTATCTGAATTAATCATTCTTCACAATGCTTTTCCAGTATACTTAATCATGAATGATACTAAAATTTGAGCTCAACAAACAGCCCATGTTCACGATAAAATTACACAAAAAAATAGTAAATAGACCAATTAAAGTTGTGGGGACAAGATTGAGACTGAAGCTCTAGTGGCCTAAAACCTACTTTAGTATTAGCTCTCATTTATAGTGTTGAGTGTCTTTAATTGACACGGCTCTCACTGGGCTCTCGCTGACAACCGTGTTGTGCCTTTGTACAGAACTTGCCAAAACGGCAAGTAAGTATTTAGAATTTTAAACCCTATGTTTAAGCATGGGTTTTCCTAAGTGGGTTTTGGTTTAGGGTTTTCTTCTCTTATAACTGGATTAGGTCTTGGAAGAGAGAGATAGCCGCAAAACTCTTGTAATCTTCTAGTTTTACATAGTGAAAGCTCTCTTGATCTTCTTCACCCGTGGATGTAGGCTTTAAGTCGTACCGCATTAAATTGTCTTGTGCTTTGTATGATTGTTGTTTACATTAACTTCTTCTTCTATTTTATTGTTTGCGTACGATAAAAAATCTAGACTTTCACACTATAATTGGTATCAGAGTTTTAGGTTGTGATTGGGTTTTTTCAACATGACGGCAATGTACGAAGTGGAGAAATTCGACGAGCATAACAATTTCAGTCTATGGCATGTGAAGATGTGTGCATTGTTGGTTCAACAAATGACTGACCAAAGCTTTGATGGGAAAGGAAAGCTTCCTACGACGATGTCGGAAGGGGAAAGAGAGGAACTCGACTTCAAGGCACTCTGTGCGATTCAGTTGTGTATGGCCGATGAGGTATTGCAAGAAGTTGTAGAAAAGGAGTTTACGACTGGGTTGTGGCTCAAGTTGAAAAATCTGTACATGACCAAGTCTCTCACGAGCATGTTGGATCTAAAATAACGCCTCATACATTGAAGATGAGAGAATGTATGTCTATGAAAGCGCATCTGGGTGAATTCAATGAAATCATTATGGATTTGAAAAACATTGATATTAAGATTGATGATGAAGATCAAGTTATCATTGTTTTGTGCTCTTTACCTGCATCATATGAATACTTTGTTATGACTTACTCTCTGGAAATGATATCATCTCCATTGAGGATGTTAAGGCATCCTTGCATTCTAGGAAATTGAAGAAGTAGGTATCTGGAGAAGAGGGTGAGGGGCAGACAGAAGGTCCGTTTGCAGGAGGAAGAACAAATGAAAAATGTTATGAAAGTGATAAATGTCAGTCTAGATCCAAGTTTAGAGGAAAGGGCAAGATGCGCTTTCGTTGCAAAGAATATGGCCACATGAGGAGGGATTGTCTAGAGCGTGTTGACAGGAAGAAAGGTAATAGTCCTATACAACGTTGGTAGAGGAACAAGGGGAGTACATAAGAGATGTTCTCACAGTCTCTAAAGGTATGAACACATTTTCTCATGATGAATAAATATTAGATTCTGGTTGTCTTGTTCATATATGCTCCAGGAAAGAATATTTTGATACATTCCAAGAGAAAAAGACAGGTTTTGTTTATTTGGATAACAGGTTTACTTGTGACGTCACGGGTGTTGGGACAATGAAGATCAAGATGTTTGATGGAGTGGTTCGTACTCTGGGTGGTGTGGCATATGTCCCAAAGATGCGAAGGAATTTAGTATCCTTAGGCCGGTTGGACTCCAAGGATTACAGGTATTCAGCTATAGGTGGAGTCATTAAAATCACATGTGGTTGTTTGGTCTTAATGAAGGGAGGAAAGTGTGGTGATGATTTGTATCGTCTGATGGGGAATACAATGATTGATAGTGTTTCTTTGACCTCGACGAGTAGTTGGAAACGATGTGCACGGAATAACAAGCTCTTGTACAAGGTCTTTTTCGTAGTTGAGATAAAGATAAGTGTTACAGGTTTCCAGGTGACAGACGATGGTGAGAAAGTTTCTACAGTTAGAGAGGACAGATCGAGGTCCCTCTCTAGACTTAACTAGACGAGTCGGTTCAGGGCAGCTCCACATGTGCGTTGGTCGTGTTATGATCAAATCGGATGGTGTCAGGACCTAGCAATAAATTTTGTTTTTGTTTTCTATGTATTTCTAATACTAGGGTGTCTATGATACTTCACTATTATTGTATTGGGTGTGTGCATAACTGTGTCGTAAATTCTATTTCAAAATTTCGGTTCATGTTAAGTTTTTATTTTTTAAAAGATAAACTAATATGTTAAATGATCAACTCAAAACAAGAACAGCACAGCATGAGACATGCTCCAGACAAGCACAAGCAACAAGAAAACATGGAAGAAAGGCAAAAAATCCTCTAAAAGTAAAAGGATATAGGTATCGCAATTGAATAGCAACAACCAATACGATATACAATTGGCTCCTGAGGATGAAAAAGACCAATCATGAGGACGAGAAGGATATAAGTTCATGTTCCTCAAACCTGTGAAGCAAATACCCCAATTGTTCTGCGTGCCGATTTAAGTACAACATGAATGGGTGCATGACATATTTGTTAGATTAGGTTGGGCTATACCTTACTTGAATACTTTGTGTTGTTAGAGGTTAAATCTGTTGTGAAGCCCACAGGAACATAACTCTCATTGGCTGATTACATGGCAAAAGTACATGACATTTCAATACTTTACTGCTACAACAGATATTTTCCACTATGTAAAAAAGGGTGTCTGACATGTATACAATGTATCTGATATGATGATCTCAAATAAACCCTATATGGACACGCCCGTATATATGTAAAATGATACTTTATATATAGCATGTCCAAAATCAAGTGACTCAAAAGCTTTAGAAATATTGAACGCTTTTTACATCATGCATTTTACAAGTTATGTCTTTCTTTGGAAGATGCAGCTATTAATCCAAGGCATACAATGATCTATGTGTGCCTTGAGAGTAGAAAGGCTAGCAGTGTCTAGTCATGTTGACACAAGTATTTGTGTTGATATTTTTTGACACATTGGCATGGAAAAATAGTTTAAAAAAATAACGTGGCCTTGTTACATAGGCATGGTGACACAGCAACATGGAAAAATAGTTAAAAAATAAAGTGATATTGTTACATAGCTTTTGGCTGTAAATTATCAATAGGGCCAACTATTGAATTTTTCTTTTTTTATTATAAAAACATTAACACGTTACAAAGTATTATATACTTAATTAATATTAAGAAAAAATAGTTTATATGGTACCTACTAGTATAGGCTTGGTCACCTGAATGGGTTTGCATAGTTACTAGAGCGAGAAGCAAAAGCGAAAAGCAATTCGAAAGCGAGAAGCGGGAAGCGAGGCTCAATAAATCCTTGGGAAGCGAGAAGCGAAAACCGATAAAGAAACATTTGGAGAATGGGTAATAAGCGATTGGAAAGCAAGTATAGTGCAATTTGGAAGTAATTTCAAACCATTAGATAAAAATGTTATGAAATGACTACAACAACAACAACAAACAGCCTTATCCCAACTATTTGTGGTCGGCTACACGAATCCTATTCCGCCATTCCGCTCTGTTTAGGGCCTTATCTGTTGTTAAATTACTAGCTGCCATGTCCCTCTTTACTACCTCCACCCATGTTAATTTTGGCATTCTTCTAGTCCTTCTAGCACCTTTAACTTGTATTGTCTCAATCCGCCTCACTGGTGCAGTCATTGGTCTTCGTTGCATATGCTCAAACCATCTCAATCGACTTTCCCTCATTTTATTATCTATTGGTAGTACCCCTAAACTCCCACGAATGAACTCATTCCTAATTTTATCCTTTTTAGTCTTGCCACTCATCCATCTCAACATCCTCATATCAGCCACACTCATTTTATGTATTTGTTGTTTGTTGGCTGCCCAACATTCTGCTCCATAAAGCATGGCTGGTCTTAT
>JAOXJP010172965.1:0-12633 GCA_025762735.1 Platanus orientalis
CCCTATTCCTCCATTGCTTGAGCTCCAAGCTTGAAAGTTCATCAAGAAAATCTCTCTTGGTTCCCTCTCAGCTCATACTATCTAACATCTACTTGAGAGATATGGTTTAGGTTATCCCTTAAGGAAACCCTCTTTGTGGTTGGCCTAGCTTGGGAAGCTCTAGTACCATAGCTTGAAGAAGAAGTAGGTGTATAAGGAAAACCAACTCAACAAGAAGCACTCCCACATGTGGTAAGAATATAAACATCAACCAACCTAGTGGTAATATTTTTTATTCATTTTGCATTCATTTTCATATCTATTTATCATCCTTTGCTTTGCTTTAGCTAGAAACACCAGAAGCTTTAAGGACATTTCAAACTCTTCTAGTTTGCCCAAAGGTGCTAAAACTACCTTTGTCAAAGATAAAGGAAAGGGAAGAATCTCCACCATAGCATCTCTTGATAGACCCAACATGACTTATGTCAAGAAAGGTTTCTCTTATGTTGAAAAAGGAAAAGGAGTGTTAGAAAATTCTAATTCTAAACATTTTCTAACCTTGGTTAAAGGGAAGATTACCCTAAATCAAAAGAAGAAAAAGAAAGAGAACCTAAAAGGTGTTACCTCCCACACTTCAAAGTCTAAGTTCCCCCAATACACATGTTACTATTATGGTTTTTTGGGGACACATGAAGTTTGAATGTAGAAAAAGGCTAAAGGATAGGAAAGTTTAACAAGAGCTTGAATTGAAAAAGAAAAAAGGAAAAGGAAAAAAAGCTAAAATAAAAGAACTATTCTATATAATTTAGCAAATGAACCTAAAATGGAAAATGGAGTTAGAAAAGCTCAAAAGCTTTAAACCCAAATAGACTTGGGTCAAGAAAGATGAGCTTAAGTGCTTTGTCATCCACATAGCTCTTAGAGCTGGAAACACACCTAGATGATATCTTGTTAGTGGATGCTCTAGACACATGGTTGGAGATAGATCACTATTTAGTCACCTTGAGGAAGAATAAGGAGGGATTGTCACCTTTGGTGATGAAAACTTAGCCAGGATTTTTGGTTAAGGGACAATTGAATCACTAGGATTTTCTAAACTCACAAATGTCCTTTGGGTTGATGGCCTAAAACATAACTTATTAAGCATAAGTCAAATTTGTGACTTAGGCTATATAGTCAACTTTGTAGAAGAAGACTATGAGATCAAGGACAATGGAAGTGAGAAAGTTCTTACAAGAGGTATCCAAACAACCGATAACTATTATATTGTTGAGACCAAAAACTCTAACACATGTCTTTTGTCCCATAATAGTGAAGTGAAAAACCTTTGGAATCAAAGGTTGGGACACGTGAACTTCAAGGATTTGTCCAAACTAAGTAGGAAAGACCTAGTTAAAGGCTAGAAAATCCAATCTATGTTGGATGTCAACTTGGCAAACAAACTAGAGCAATCCACAAGAAAGTGACAAACATAGGAACCTCAAGACCCCTTGAATTACATTATATGGACTTAGTGGCTCTCACCAAAACTAAAAGTATTGGTGGAAAAAGATATTTCCTAGTTATTGTGGATGATTACTCTAGATTCACATTGGTTGCTTTTCTGAGACAAAAGTCTGATGCCTTTGAAGAGTTCAAGAGAATATGAATAAGAATTAAAAATGAGAAAGAACCCTCAATAAAAAGGATTAGAAGTGATCATGGTGGTGAGTTTGAGATCTACAATTTTTTTGATTGTTGCATAGAACTTGGAGTGAAACATGAGTTTTCAGCTCCAAAGACACCCCAACAGAATGGGGTTGCTAAAAGGATGAACATGAAACTACAAGAAATGGCTAGTGTCATGCTGACAGGCAAAAATCTTCCTAAGAGGTTTTGGGCCAAAGTAGTTAACATTGCATGCTATATTGTGAATAGAGTTGGTCTTAGACCCAATACCTCTAAAATAGCTTATGAGATGTGGAATGGAAAGAAGCCCAACATTATATACTTTAGAATGTTTGGGAGTACTTGCTAAATTCTACGTGATAGGGAAAATCTTGAAAAGTTTGCTTCTAAGAGCGATGAAGCAATTTTCCTTGGTTACGCTTCTAGAAGTAGAGCATACAAAGTCTACAACAGAAGGACTCTAAGCATGGAAGAATTAATCAATGTAATAATTGATGATCATGTGAAAAACTAATGTGGTGTTTTAGATGATAGTCATCCAAAATATCAAATTGTGATGTCTGAGCAAAATATTTCTATTCATGACCCTAGTGGTGAGGAGTCCGAGGAAGATGTACCAGAAAGAGATGAACCCTCAAAATATAAGAGAATCACTCATGGACTTCCTCTAAAGACATCATAGAGAATCCTCAAGGTGTAAAGACAAGAAAACAACTAGAAAATATCATTAGTCACTTATGTTTCACCTCTAAAATAGATCTAGGGAAAGTCAATGAGGCTCTTGAGGACCCATATTGGTTACTAGCTATGCAAGAAGAGCTTAATCAATTAAAAAGAATGATGTTTGATACCTAATTGAGAAACCTAGGGACAAGAACATAATAGGTACTAAATGGATCTTCAAGAATAAGCTTTATGAGTATGGCATAGTAGTTAGATATAATGCTAGATTAGTAGCAAAATGTCATGCTCAGATTGAAGGAATTAACTTTGAAGAAACCTTTGCTCCAATTGCTAGACTTGAATCCATAAGGATTCTATTTTCTTTAGCCTGTCATGTGAAATTCAAAACTATTTTAAATGAATGTGAAGAGTGCTTTTTTAAATGGCATTCTACAAGAAGTGTATGTGGAACAAACTGAAGGGTTTGTTGATCCACATCAGTCTAATCATGTGTATATGCTAAAAAAGGCATTTTATGGCCTAAAACAAACTCTTGAAGCTTGGTATGAAAGGCTAACCAAATTCCTTCTTGATAACTACATTGATAGGGGGAGTGTAGATAAAATACTCTTCATAAAAGGAAAGAAAAAATGCATACTCATTGTAAATGTAGATGTAGATGACATCATATTTGGATCCACATGTGAAGACATGTCACATGAGTTTGTCCAAACTATGAAGTTAAAATTTGAAATGAGTATGGAGGGAGAATTGATTCTCCCTACGCTTACAAATCAGACAAACAAATGAAAGAATATTTGTGAATCAGTCTAAATTTGTAAAGGAATTAGTGTCTAAGTTTGGTCTTAATGAAACCAAAATTTTTAACACTCCCATGAGCACTAGTGACAAGATCACCAAGGACCTTATGGGGAAGAGTGTAGACACTAAAGTATATACATGCATGATAGAAAGTCTTCTCTACTTAACTGCTAATAGACCAGACATTTCTTATAGTGTAGGTGCTTGTGCAAGGTACCAAGTTGATCCTAAGGAATCATGCTTAAAAGCTAGTGGATGACAAATTGATTATAATAACCTACACTAGCTTAGCAACCTCTAAGGAAATTTGTATATATTCTAAGGCAAGATTTGTGTTTAAAACTAGTGGACAAAAAATTGAATAATCCCAAATGCCTACCTATGAGTTGGTCAAATTGTACTTCGTGGGCTTTTAAATCATAGAATCTATCCTAAGTCCAACTAGGATTAATCTCCTCTTTTTGATAATTTGCTTAACCTTGACTAATTTTAGCATAGGGATTTTGATTAATAGAAATTGCTTTTCTATGAACCAATCATAGACCACGAGGTTCTGTCATGCACTATAGTGTTACCTATAGTAAAGCGAGAATAGGGCTGATAGATTCCCTATATTCAATTACTTATTTCTTATTGTTTTAACTATTGCATGCATAATTGCAATAAGTAAATGAAAGAATAATTCAATGGATTAAATGCAACTACTAGAGATAATCATCAATCACACACAACACAATGAGCCTACGTCCACTTTTAAAAGCTCACAACTGAGCTATATAATTTTATTAAGATTGAATAATTACAATCAAGGCTAAAATTAAATAAGGCCTATCTACACTCAGTGTCTCCTGCGAGTGTGGTTAACACTTAAGGTGTCTTTGATTGAAGTGCCAAGTCTACACTAACAATGACTCTGGCAATAGTGTTGGGTCTATTTCTATTGTCTCCGACAGGAATGGTCTACACCTTCGATGAGGTGCCTAGGTCTACACTACCGGTGTCTCCGGCGAGAGTAATCACAATTTCCTAAGAATTTAAATATCTTTACTTTGAAGGTTGATGTAGCTATTGGCACAGTATGGGATCGCTCATTTTGAGCAAATTATTACTTTTTGAATCCCAATTGAGTTTCCCATTGAATAACTCTTTGAGATAGCCTCTTAATGACATGCCTTAGCACAAGCAGAGAGGTTTCCTTGATTCCATCTCTCTCTCCTTAAACTTGAGATTTATGTGCACTTAATGGAGATTTTAATCTCTTCTAAAGCTTAAGGATGAGTTGAGCAACGTATCTCTTCAAATTATTCGGAAGCGTTCTTGTTCTCTTTCCAGTGCTTATCCTAATTTATAAAGGGCTTGGGGCTTGTCATCCATTAGATGAGAATCATCTCTTACGTTTATTGTTGATCCCTAATTAATTGTTTTCCATTTATGAGAGATTTACTAGCTGTTACACTCATTTTTTATGAGTTCTAGCACTTTGGATCAATCCTAGATCGATCCAAAGTACTGTCTTTCTTAGAAAAATGCACCCAAGACTCTCTAGATCAATCCTGGATTGATCAAAACTATTTTGGATCGATCCTAAAGCTTTGGATCAATCCTACTGCACTATAAGGCCTCAATTTTGATCTTAGAGGGCTCTAATGACTTTGGGGTTATTTCTTCTTGGTCTGGGAAAGTTCCTAGGTCTTTGAAACACTTCCTTGGTCCTCCAATTCACAAACTTTACCTATTTTACATTTTTGATCTTGGAATGGTCTTGTGAATGCTTTAGGATGTCTTGTGTGCTTCTGAATTACTTTTCATTAGCTCTTCTTGAGGTCTTAAGCTAGTTCTTCATGCAGCTTTAGTCCTTGAACTTCTAAGATTCTAACATGACTCTTTTCATGCCCTAGTTTATAAACCTTTGTATTTTATAGTTCATGGAATTTACAACCTATTACATCAACAGAAACAAGTGGTTACTGAGACTTAAACTTTACAAGATTTGCCTACATGCTCTTATTATGGAAACATCATTATGGTGCTTGCCATTATTAGACTAGAGCCTGTTTCCATTGTGGAAAGACAGGACATGTTATTTGTGACTGCCCACTCTTGAAGAGTGGCCAAGGGTCCAAAGCTACATAGAAGTTGAAGGTTCGTGGACGTGTCTTTGTGTTGACCAAGAAAGATGCGGAAGCAACCAATGCTGTAGTGACATATAATTCCATTAGTTGAGTGTGATATTAGAGTTTTGATTGATCCTGGATCTATGCATTCTTTCATATTTTCTAGACTTGTAGACTCATTGATATTGCACTAGTACCACTAGACTATGAGTTGGTCGTATTTACCCCGTTAGGGAAGACAATGTTAGTAGATTCAATGTGTATGGGTTGTGTTATTAGCCTCCGTGGGATTGACATGACCACATACTTTATACTCTTAGTGATTTCAGACTTTGATGTCATTCTTGGCATGGATTGGCTTACTTCCCATCATGCCAAGGTTGATTGTTTCACAAAGGAAGTCACTTTTAATGTTCCTAATCATCCCGAGGTAGTGTTTAAAGGAACAAAGAGCTTTCCCAAGCTTGTTTCTGCCCTTCGAGTTAAGAAGATAGTGCAAAAAGGTGGATTAGGCTATCTTGCTTATGTCACCTTAGATTAGAAGCAAGGCTTGGAGACATATCTATTGTTCGTAAGTTCAGCGATGTGTTTCTAGATGATCTTACTAGACTTCCACTTGATCAGGAGATTGAATTTGCTATTGAGCTGAATGAAGGCATTAAGCCTATTTCTTTGGCACCATACCAAATGGCGCCAACTGAATTGAAGGAGCTGAAGGTGGAACTACAAGATCTCATAGATCGAGGATTTGTCCGCCCTAGTGTGTCCCCCTGGGGTGCACCGGTTCTATTTGTTAGAAAAAGGATGGATCTTTAAGGTTGTGCATTGACTATAGGTAGCTGAATCATGTCACAATAAAGAACAAGTGCACACTACTATGCATCGATGATTTCTTCAATTAGCTAGAGGGTGCAAAAGTGTTTTCCAAGATTGATCTTCAATTTGGCTACCATCAATTGAAGATTAAGAATGAAGACATACCGAAGACTGCCTTTAAAACAAGATATGGACACTATTGACGAACAGGGTCTTTTGGACTAACCAATGCTCCCACAACATTCATAGACTTGATGAACAGGGTCTTTTGACCTTATCTTGATTAGTTCATCATTGTGTTCATTGACGACATATTGGTCTACTTCAAGAGCGTTATTGAGCATGAGGATCATCTTCGGATTGCATTGCAGATATTAGGGGACCAGAAGTTGTATGCCAAGTTCAACAAGTGTGAGTTTTGGATTGAACAGGTTTCCTTTTTGGGTCATGTGATTTCCAAAGATGGGCTTTTCATCGATCCCAAAAAGATAAAGGTTGTTGTTAACTAGCCAAAACCTACCAATGTGACTGGAGTATGTAGTTTTCTAGGTTTAGCTGGTTATTACAGAAGATTTATAGAAGCCTTTTCAAGTATTTTAAGACCTTTGACTAAGTTGACTCAGAAAAATGCTAAGTTTGATTGGACTGAGGCTTATGAGAAGAGCTTCTTAGAGTTAAAGGACCATTTGATCTCTGCACCTATTCTAACCTTGCCATCTAGCACAGGAGAAAAATACCTCATTTATAGTGATGCTTTGCACAAAGGGCTTGGGTGTGTTTTGATGCAAGAAAGACTTGTTATTGCCTATGCTTTAAGACAACCAAATCCACATGAGCAGAATTATCTGACCCATGACTTGGAACTCACAGCTATAGTGTTTGCCCTCAAGATTTAGAGGCATTTTCTATATAGGGTTCCATGTGAGATCTATACGGATCACAAGAGCTTAAAGTACCTATTTTTGCAGAAAGATCTAAACCTGAGACGAAGAAGGTGGCTGGAATTGATAAAGGATTATGATTATACAATCCTTTACCACCTAGGGAAAGCCAATGTCATTGTAGATGCACTTAGTAGGAAATCATCCGCCGAGCTAGCTTGTGTGATGGCACACTTACGGGTTCAGCTGGTTTTGAATGACCAAGTCAAGACAGCACAGAAATTAGACCCACAGACTTTGAGGATTGTTGAGGAAGTCAAAAAGGTTTGAAAGAAGACTTTGCACTTTAAGAGGATGGATTACTATGGTATGGAAAGCGATTGTGGGTGCCTAATGACTCCGTTCTCAAAGAGTTAATCATGAAGAAAGTGCAAAACTCTTCATATTCAATTCATCCAGGGAGTATAAAAATGTACAAGGACCTAAAGGAGTAGTTCTGGTGGAACAATATGAAGTGAGAAATTGTAGAGTTTGTATCCTAGTGCTTGACTTGCCAGACTGTGAAAACTGAACATTAGAAACCTGTTGGACTGCTACATTCATTGGATATTTCGGAATGGAAATGGGAACATATCGGTATAGATTTTGTTGCAGTTTGTTGAGTACCAAGAAGGGTTTTGACACTATTTGGGTGATTGTAGATTGAATGACGAAATCTGCCCATTGTTTGCTTGTTAAAGTAAATTACCCAGTTGATAAGTTGGCTAAGTTGTACATAAACGAGATTGTGAGACTTCACGGTATTCCAATTGGAGTTGTGTCTAATCAAGATCAACATTTCACATCACGGTTTTGGAAAAGATTGCAGCATGCTTTAGGTACCAAGCTGAATTTCAGTATGGCTTTTCATCCACAGTCAGATAGACAGTCATAATGAACCATTTAGATATTGGAAGACATGCTTAGAGCATGCATTTTTTATTTAAAAGGGAGTTGGGATGAACATTTTCTAATGGTTGAATTCATTTACAACAACAATTATCAAGCAAGCATACAAATGGCACCGTTCAAAGCTCTTTATGGACAAAAATGTAGAACTCCCATCTATTGGGAAGAAGTTGGTGAATGGAAGTTGCTTGGACTAGAGTTGGTTCAAATCACTACTGAGAAAATCTGACTGATTAGAGAGAGGCTTTTGACTGCATAGAGTCAACAGAAGAGCTATGCAGACAAAAGATGTCAAGAACTTGAATTTACAGTAGGTTACCATGTTTTTCTGAAAGTTTCACCAGCTAAGGGTGTAATGAGGTTTGGCAAATGGGGTAAACTCAATGCCATATTTATTGGACCCTTTGAGATTCTGAAGAAGATTGGACAGGTTGCCTATGAGTTGGCATTGCCACCAGATTTAGTACATGTTTACAATGTATTCCACATGTCGATGCTGAGAAAGTATATCATGAACTCATCACATGTCATCAAATACGAACCATTACAAGTCAGGATTGGTTTATTATATGATGAGCAACCTATTAAAATCCTCGACCGCAAGGAGCAAGTGTTGCGTTCTAAGATCATTTCCTATGTGAAAGTTCTATAGCATAACCATACCAACGGGGAGGCTACTTGGGAAGGTGAGGATGACATGAAGGAGAAATATTTGCATATATTCCAAAACCAAAGTATGCACAAATTCAAGGACTGAATTTTTAAAAGGAGGGGAGGATGTAATACCTTGCAATACAAAAAAAGGGTAAAAATGTAATTTAATACACTTAAGGGTAAATTTCCACTTTACATGTTTATATAGGCCTTAGAGTGGTTTAGGAACCTATTGAACCAAGTTAGAAGTGTAAGACTCAAGTTAGGTCTTGAAGTCAAGTTTAAAAGTTATCCTAATTGTGTATTTAGGATAACTTCATGGGGCCATTAACACCACTATTGAGAAAATGAGTCATAATAATATATCTATGAAAATATCTAGGAGTCTACTTTCTAACCCATCAAATGGTGTGCAATTACGAGCCTCTTAGAAGAAGTTATGACAATTCTCCTATAAAGAGTTAGTGTTGACAGGCCCATAGAATTATGGTAACTTCCTTGGCTCATTGACATGAATCTCGAGTGAATTAGAAGGTAATCTGTATCTTTTTAAAAAGGTCTTGAAGTCTAGTTTCTAATCCAACAAACGGAGATTGATTTAGAGTTGTGTAGAGAAAGTTATGGGTGTTTTAGTGAAGGGAGTATAAGTTGAGAAAATCCTGTCCATTTGAATCGATACAGGATCGAACTGGGACTTCTCAGGTCTCAGTAAAATGCAAGAATAGTGTTGGATTGATCCAAATGCCCATATTGTGATTTTTTTAGGAAAAGACAATTTCTTTTTTAATTTAAGAAGTGTGGGACCCTCCCAACTAGACCTAAAACCCTATAAATATGATGAGGGAACCCTGATACCCTCATTTTACATAAGAAAGAATGTGAGGAAGAGGGATTCGTGAAGAATAAAGGTTGGGGTTTAAAGGATTTTGGGGATTCGTAAAGAAAAAGCTAGGAAGAAAGTTGTGATTCAACAAAGAGGTAAGAAACTATGCAATCTATCATTTTTTATCTAGGGTTCTTAGATATTAAATGATTCAAAAGTTTTTCTTAAGTTTTGAAAGCCAAAGTTCTGTAAAAATCTGAAAAAAGGCTATGTGAGAGAAAATCTGATATTTTTATATGAGAATCATGGATTTTAATTATTACAGATATAGGTTTTGAACTTGCATCTGATCCCTGTATTTTGTTTGGATTCAAGAATGAAAGCATACATATATGAGTAATGTTTTCTACAAAATAGTATATGTATCACCATATTGCTGAATCTTGTTATATGTACAACATGAGATTTTGGAAAGAATTCTGTAGATTGTTTTAGGATGGTCAAGAAAATCCTTGTTTTGAAAGTAAAATGATTATGTTAAATGCTAAATCAAGTTACTGTCACATATAAGAGTGTAAGTATATGTAGAATGATTAAATTGTTAGTGTTATGATCTCTACAATATAAATTTTTAAAGTTATGAACCCTATTATATGAATTTGTGAAAGATATGATTTCTGAAAAGCTACATGTTATTTTGGTTTCCATGCCAACCCTTCATCATTTAAGGGTTATTGTAATGAGGCTTGAACAGACACTTCACCAGGGGTAATGAGGCTTGAATAGACCCTTCGCCGAGGGTAATGAGGCTCAAACAGATCCTTTTGCCAAGGGTAAATAGGCTAATATGACATCGTATTGTAATGTTTTGTATTTAGCATGAGACTACAGAAACGTTATATGTAAATGTTTGGATTCCATGTGAAAAAATGAAAATAAAGTGAAATTTAAAGAAAGACCGAAATTTGAAATATACAAGGAAAAAAAGTAAGAATGCTACATGTTAAGAAAAGTGATAAGAAAACGAATAAAAGTAAAATGAAAGAATAAAGGTAAAAGAATGCTAGGTTTATAAGATTCATAGTATATGTTATAGTATAAGTAGTATGAGAAATTAGAATTGTAACTACAATTTTATTGTCTCATCTACTTCTACTTCGTTTTATGATTTTTGATCTGCATCATGCTATAGTCTTGACCATTACCTTTTGTATAGTATTGCATTTTTTCTACTAAGTTTTCCAAACTCACTAAATACTACACAGGAAACGAAGGGGAGAAAAGTTAGAACATGAATAAAGATGACGCTTTGAGGATCATGAAATTTAGTTGCTGAAATTGAGAGATGATTCATTTATTGTTTTAGATTTTAGTTCAGACATTGTTATTTATTCAAGAGATATAATAGTTAGTTGATTTCAGTTTCAACACTTTAGTATGAGATTGTTATGTCTTTTAGCATGGTTTGAATGGGTGATTATAGGATTTATATTTTAGATTCATTATGGATCTTATATGAATATAGTTGAGATGTTAGCTTACTATTCCATTGCAATTGATTGAATGTGATGAATGGATTGAACCTATGGTAATGTACATGAGTGCATAAAGAAAATTTATGGACAGAAATTGATAAACATATATGAATGATAAGGAAAAGAAATGAAAAAAAAAGTTATATGAAATTATAATACCTCAATATATGAACAAATGATGTTGTATCTTAGAATTCGTGTCCTTTAGATATGGGTTTCGGGTCACCACAAAAAACCTTAGTTCACTACATTTCTTCCTTGGTATTGAAGTGCAATGCTCCCCTTTATGTCTCATCATGAATTAAATGAAGTACACTATTGATCATCTCAAGCACACTTTTATGCTTGAAGCTAAACCCATTTCTGCTGAATTAAAACTATCTGTTCTATATTTGAGATAACACTATATCACAATATGTTGGTGCTCTTGAATACCTTACAATCACATGGCTTAACATAGCTTATGCCATATATCTAGCTTTCGATTTCATGCATGCTCCTACCATGAACCATATGACTACAGTCAAACAGATCCTACAGTATCTTAAGAGTACTATTTGGTATGAAATTTGTCTTCCACACTCATTGAACCTCCATGCCTTTTTTGATGCTAGAGGGCCAAAATCCATATAATTGACATTTCACTATTGACTGTTGTATATTCATTTGTCCTTATTTGTATCTTGTTGCTCAAAGAAGCAACCTAATATTTCTCATTCTAGTAAGAGGCAAAATATCGTGCTCTCGGTACTTGCTTTGATGAAATGACTTGGTTACATTACCTTCGTCACGATTTTGACTTTTTCTCCATCACTATCCATTATTTTGTGTGACAACACTAGTGCCACCTATCTTGCAACTAATCCCATCTTCCGTTCTTTATCAAAACATATTGATAAGGACTACAACTTTGTTCGTGATCGTATTGTAGATGGTTTTATCATTGTTCGTTACACTCCTACTTATAATCAAATCACTGATATCCTTACAAAGGGTCTTTCTAATCGACATTTTCAACGGCTCCAGTCTAAGCTTCTTGTGCCTTGGTGATAGCGCAAGCTTTGGATTTGCAATTTGACTAAATTCATGTATATACCATGTATAATATTCATTTTTTTTTTTTATAGATTTTATGTTGTAAAAAACTCAAAGCTTGAATCTACTCTATTAATACACTGACCAACACCCACATTGGGGTATGGTCTTAAGCCAAAACCTTATGATCTTTGGCTAAAATTTTCAATTTTCACCTTCATGTATTGTATGCCATATTTAGAAAGTTGAAGTTGCTAGAACATATGATCTTTCTTGGGGACTGAAGACATTTCTTTGGGGTCCATGTCAGGAAAATCTTCACCTTTAAGCATAATACTGTCCCTAGGCCTGTAACCTCATAATATGGATGACTAATAAGAACCTTAGGAAATGCATTTATCCCCATGATTATCAACCTCTCATTTGTAGATGATGAGGTTAACACCTATGAGAAAATGTTCTTTTGATTTTGCGATGACAAGCTTTAGATCCCTAATCTATTAGAAGGTTCAAAAAATTTATCTTGTTGTCTCCATCATAAATCTTTGGAGATCAATGGTAATGCTTGCGCTTTCCATTAGGTTCTAATAGAAATGACGATATAGGATGAGATTTTTGATAAAATTGAGTGTGGATGTTGTAAATGTGCCATTAATTATCATGAGATGGGAAGGAGTAGGGAGATGGAGGAGGCT
>JAOXJP010172976.1:0-12632 GCA_025762735.1 Platanus orientalis
GTCCCAGTATATGCCTTTGTTTAGTCCAGAAAAGATTCTGATTTGGTGGCTGATGATGTTCCTGGTGGAAAACTGAAGACATGGTGAGCCTTTGGCAAAATATTCTCTAGGTTTTAGGCAGATTTTATGTATCTGGATATTTTAGGCAATTTGGGAGATATTGCAGACAGGAATTTTTCAGCTACGTATTAATGAAATATCATTATCTATGTATCCATGCAAACAATTGCTTTAAGTTAAATTTATTTTGCTTTCTCCATCCTCTGCATATTGGAACGACTGCTGTACAATCGTCTGGAAAAAAAAAATAATGGTACTGAATGAGGCAATGTGGTGTTGCCTTGACTACTAAAGATTGGGTTTAAAACATGCCTAGGGCTATTACAGACCTGCCACAGCCGTGTATGAAATACTGCATTCAAATGATGTGTAAATTACACTCCTTAGTAATTGGTATCCCCAGTAAAATGGCTGTTATTGGTTGTTGTATGGCAGCTCTTAGTAGATTATTATTTTTCTAATAATGTTTGAATCGTTTTGTTAAATCATTTATATATATCATATTAATAGTGAAAGATAAGGAGAGCGCCTACTGAAGCATGCACTTATGACCAAATGGGATGGTGGTTAGGCATGGCAATGGATCCGGTTGAGTGGGTAACCCAGTTCTACCCACACCTATTGAGGTGGATTTGGTTTGGCTTAAATTGTGGATGGTGTGGAGTCTGGTTGGGAGAGAAACCGCAGTTGGGTCACTTGTCAGGTTTTGCTTAGAACAACGACAGTGCTTGTTTCATCTCTATTTTTTCTTTTCTTTCTTCCCCTTAGAACTACAACGCTTGTTTCATCTTTAAATTCTTAGTCTATGTTCCTCTTTCTCATCTAAGATGCTACAAGCTGTGAGAGGCAGATGAGGTGTTCGTGAGAAACCTGCATATTTTGTATTCCTAAGATGGCCAGCCTTAGCCAACGATAAGAAAGCCATGGGCCAGGATCACCTCGACACCCCTGAGGAGCGGGTTGACTACGTTCCGACAGGCAGGCAGGTTGGAGAGGTAGCAGGCAACCAATGGGAGCCGTATCCTTTGTGGCACCTTATGGTATGCCAGACACAAAGGGGGGGTATGGGCCCCACCCCCTTTTGTGTCTATGGCTCGCCATGACCATGATGCACTGTAAGGAGGCGCAGAGGATACGAGTCCCAACCAATGGGCTTTACGTGATGGTTTTCAGGCTTCCGATTGATGGATCCCCATTAATTGGCTGAATAACTTGTTTTGGCTGTAGAATTGGAACACTGTCAATTAAGCTGTTTAGTCGCGAACGATGAAGGGAGGGCAAACTTCCTTTTGAGTGCAAATTGAAGAGTGTTGGTATGAATGATATATTACATTAGGGGTGTCTTGGTACACAACTACCGATTTTGTCAACCTCAATTAGTAGGGTTTAGATCGTGGGTCCACTCAAAATTGAATTGCTGAATGATGTAAACCAGTCTATGGTACCTCTAATATATTCAAGTATTCTTGCTATTTCAATTCAATGTTCTCTCAACTAGATTATGGATATATTTATTTGGTCTTCTCAAGCCAATGCGATATCTAGTTTGGCATAGTTTGTGAAATCCATCATGCTACTAATGATTCTAGAATATTCTATTTGAGAAATTTCTTTAATCCATTTGTTTCATCACGTAAAACAAATTTTCCCGCCACAAACTTTATTTATGATGCTTTGGATAGGAAACAGAAGTAGGAGAAACTTTGCAAGTGGGGCCCATGATATGACGCCTAAATGGAGTAAAACTTTTATCCAAATCGGGTGTAAGTCGTTTATGCCTTACATTTGTTTTAGACGGTTTATTTTTTCCCCCAATGGCTCTCCCCTTTAACCGAGCTTTCACAAGAAGTGATACCACTAGCAATGAGCTTGTCTTTGAGTCCATTCAACTAAGCTCTATCGAAAAATTGAGAGGTTCACGACGATTGTTTATGATTGAAAGCATGGTATGTTAGTTGGTTTTTTGAAGACTTTAATCGTTATCTTTTAGTACAATAGGTTTTAGATGACTAAGTCTCCATGATACAATTGAGTCCGCAGTATTTTTCTTCCTGTACCTTGTTTACACTTACAAAGTATTGACAAATACCATTCTTATAGAATACTCAGAAAATGAGAAGAAGAATCAAACCTATTATTGAAAAAGGTATTCAAGCTTACAAAAGTTAAACTCAGCAAGAGCTCTGTGCATATCTTTCATTTAAATAGAGATACAAGAGCGTTCTAGAAGGAGTACACGTCATAGTTTGTTATAACGGAATGAAAGCGACGTAAAACAATAAAGAAACCATAATGAAGAAACCACTGACGGTATCACGCGATCAGTAACATCCCCCCTCAAGAAGATGGGGAGAAATCACCATCAGCTTGTCTTGTAGAAGTTTGAAGCGCTGAGAGGAGAGAGATTTGGTTAAGATATCCGCCGGTTGAGATGATGTGGGAATATGAAGGACACGAACTTCCTGTCTCAGAACTCGTTCACAGATAAAGTGATAATCCACTCCTATGTGTTTAGTTCTAGCGTGGAAGATAGGATTCTTGGCCAATGAAATTATCATGGTGTTGTTGCACCAAATCGCAGAAGTGGCACTCGTAGTTCACGCAAGAGCATATGAAGCCAAGAAAGCTCGGCAGCAATAGATACGAGAGATCTATATTTAGACTCGGTTGAAGAATGAGCAACGGTTGGTTGCTTTTCTAGCATTCCAGAGAATCGGGTTATTTCCAAAGAAAACACAGTAGTCCGTTGTAGAGTGTCAATTAGAAGGATCACCAACCCAATCCGCATTAGAAAAAGCCTGTAGAGTAAGGGGACCTGGTTTGAAATGGAGTCCATAGTCAAGGGTACCATGGAGGTATCGGAGGATCGGCTTGATGGCCTGGAAATGTGAGAGGCGGGGTTCATGCATATGCTGACATACCGAATTCGTAACAAAAGCAATATCAAGTATAGTGATAGTTAAGTATTGAAGGACCCCGACAAGGCTGCGAAAAAGAGTGGGCTTCGAGAATAGTGGGTCAGGAGACGTAGTATGAGATTTTGAAGAAGACACAAGAGTGGCAATAGGCTTGCAAAGATCCATTCCTGCACGATGAAGAATGCTCTTAGCATAAGTCTCTTAATTGAGAAAAAATAGAGACTTGAGGGAATGAACCTCAATATTGAGAAAATGGTGGAGGTTTCCAAGGTGTTTCATAGCAAACTACGAGTGAAGGGCGGAGAGAAGAGAAGTAATAAAAGAAGGGTTGTTGCCAATAAGGAGAATATCGTCAACGTAAACTAGGAGAATGGTGATGGAGTCAAAAGAATGACGCACAAAAAGAGAGTTATCAGTTTTACACATGAAAAAACCTTGAGAAAGAAGAAAAGTGGAGAAATGAGCGAACCAAGCCTACAGGGCCTATTTGAGGCCGTAAAGAGCCTTTTTCAGACGGCAAACATGGTGTGAATGATGGGGATCAACGAAACCCTGTGGTTGCTGCATATATATTTCCTTCGTGATGACACCATGTAAAAACGCAATGCTCACATCGAGCTGTTGGATAGACCAATTAAAGTGAAGTGCAAGAGAGATAACTGATCGAACTATGGGAAGTTTTATCACCGGACTGAACGTCTCCTGAAAGTCAATACCCGCCCGTTGAAGATAACCTTTGGCAATGAGACGGGCCTTGTAACGGGCAATAGAACCATCAACATTATTTTTTATTTTAAAGATCCAACGACAACCAATAAGATTTTTATCAATGGGAGGTGGAACAAGACACCATATGCCCTGTTGTTGGAGGGCTTGATACTCAGCTAGCATAGCTTGACGCCAATGAGAGAATTGAATCACTCTGAAAATGAGGAAGGTTTAGACAAAGGAGTAGTGGAAAGACAAAGAGGCATCTTTGGCTTAGAGATCCCAGCCTTAAGGTAGGTGACCATGGGGTGGGTGTTTATTAGAGGAGGAGGAGAAAGGGGAGAGCAAGCCAAACCTGATCGTGAAGAGGGATGAGAAGGAGAAAGTGGAACAGGGCGTAAGGGGGTGGTTTGACATGTTGGAGGAGAAGAGGGGGTGGGCAATGATGATGAAGTGGAAATGGGAGAAGCAGTGGGTTGTGTACAGGGAGGAGGAGAGGAACAAAAAATTGGTTGAGGAAAAGACAAAGTTGGATATTGGAGGAGGGGGAGTAGAGGGGGGAATTATCAGATTGGCAAATAGAAAAACAAACTCATGAAAGATCACGTGATGAGAGGTGTAGACATGGCCAGTAGAGTGGTCCAAACATCTATAGCCTTTAGAATGACAACGATAACCCAGAATGATAAAAAGTGAGGAACAAGGGGCAAGTTTAGAAGTGGAGTAAGGGCGCAGCCACGGGAAACATGCACACCCGAAAACACGAAGAAAGTTGTAGTAGGGTACAGTGCGAAAAAGAAGTTCAAAAGGTGATTTATGAGAGAGAGAGAGAAGGAGATGGAAGGTGACTAATGAGGAATGTGGCTTTGCAAACATCATCAGCCCAGAAGGTTAGTGGCATAGACACGGTATGAAGAAGTGCCACAATAGTGTCAATGATATGACGGTGTTTGCGTTCAGCAACGCCATTTTGCTAAGGTGTATAAGGGCATGCCAGTTGATGTAGAATGCCATTAGCAGAAAGAAATTGTTCAAACAAAGTGCTAGTGAATTCACCACCACCATTAATGCATAATATTTTGATGGAGTGGGAGAATAAATTTTCTACAAGAGATTTAAAATGCTTGAAAATGCCAAACACATCAGATTTACGAGCAATAGGGAACAACCCCGTAAAATGGGAATAACCATCAATAAAAATAACATAAAAACGAAAACCAGAGACAGAAGAAACGGGGCCTGGGCCCCAAACATCACTATGAATTACATCCAAAGGGTTTATAACTTCTGTCATGAATGAATCAAAAGATAAACGATGGATTTTAGCCACAACACAGTTGGTACAAAGAAAAGATGATAGGCTATGAGACTACAACTGAAGATTTCGAAAAACAGAGTGAAGAACGCCAATAGAGGGATGACCGAGATGGTTGTGCTAGGCAGGAATTACTGTGTTAGAGCTAAGAAACACTGTCGGAGAAGAACGAGGCAACGGTGTAGAACTAGGAAACGGATAGAGACCCTGATTACTGTGGCCTCGATAAAGGACCTTCTTTGTTGTTTTGTCTTGAGCCACAAAGCCAAAAGAATCAAAAGTAATGATGTAGTTATTATCTAAGACAAACTTATGAACATAAAGAAGAAGAGTAGAAATAGAGGGAACATGGAGGATACCCTTGAGTAGGAATGTATGAAAGGGAATTGGAAGAACACCGTTACCAGTATTATGTACAGGGAGAGAAACACCATTACCAACAGCAACTGTCAAAGGACCGGCGTAAGGAAGAGGCAACGAGGAAATATCTGGACTGACATGGTTCCTTGCACCGGAGCCAAGATACCATGTGGGATTAATATAGGAAGCGGAAGATGTAGAAGCTACAAAAGAAGTCGGTGAGAAAGGCATCGAAGAAACAACACCTTGGTAGGATGGATCAAGGAGAAAATAGTAGTCAACAATAGAGTGGTTAAACTTACGACAGATCTAACAGTAAAGGAGCACCACAGCCTTGAGCACGACCCCTACCACGACCACGTTTATTCCACGAACCACGAGAGCCACAAGAAGAATCAGATCCAGATGAAGAGTTATGGGAGGAAAAAAATGTCGATGAAGAAGGCAGAGGAGAAAGATCAACATCAGAAATTGTAAACTATTGTTCTTCAATGTATAGAAGATCCTATAACTCTTTCAGAGAAATTGACTAGGGGCTAGTGCGGATGGTTGTCTTAAAAGCATTGAATTCAGAAGGGAGGCCATTAAGGGTATAGAGCACGACGTCCTCATCATCCAAAGGAGCAGACACCGCAACAAGAGTATTAGTGATTGATTTGATATTTTGAAGATAAGCCTGCATGCTAAGAGAGCCTTTCTTGAGGTTCTAAAGCTTGCTCTTTAGCTGCAAAATATTAGAGCAAGAAACGTTGGTGAAATGATGCTCCAAAGCCAACCATACGTCACGAGCATGTTCCAGGTGAAGAACAGCTCAAAGATTGTGGCAATGATGCAGCTCAACAGCTATTGATCAACAAGTAGCCAGTCGTTGTCACGGGGATTCGGGAGAAGCTTATCAAAATCACATGCGAGAAAAGTAGGAGGAGCTTCAACAGAGCCACTGAGCAACGAAAGAAAGCGATGAGCACAGATGGCCATTAGAAACTGAGACCGCCATAGAAGGTAATTTGAGCCATCTAACCTTACAGTCAGTAAAGATTTTAGATTAGTGATAAACGATTGCAGTAGAGAAACATGGAGATCAGAGGAAGAAGAACCAGGAGGGAGGTAGGTGGTAGACACCTTTCTAGGAGCTGGGGAGTCAACAGAAGTCATGATAGTCGGACCGAAGAAGACGATAGTCGACGACTATCTGATTCCATGAAGAAGGTATTCAAGCTTACAAAAGCCCAAATTAGCGAGAGTTGTGCATATCATTCCTTTAAATAGAGATACACGAGCGTTCTAGAAGGAGTACACATCATAGTTTGTTATAACAGAATGAAAATGACATAAAACAATAAAGAAACCATAATGAAGAAACCACCGGCGATATCACTCTATCACTAACAATTACAACGTTGTTGTTCTTAAAGATACATAAATAAATAAGAAAAAAGGCATTGCCCACTTGTATTATACAAAACATGAGAACCACTATATCCTATGGTTGAAATTATCTACTTTCAATTGTTGGATAAATTCCAAAAATTTAAAACATTAAAAGACATTTTTCTTTTTAGTTAAGACACCCTAGGTTGTAACATTTAAAATAATAAAATATCATTTTTAATTTGATTCCCAAACCATTGTAACAGTTAACATTCAAAATGTTATAAGAAATATTATAAATATTATACCCCCACGTACGTTAAAACATTATGTATATACTATATTTAATTCTCTTTAACTTTTTAACACGTGTCAATTAAGTATTTGAATATTTAAAGTATACAATGGTCCAATACAATTAAAAATTAATTTATTCAAAGCATTTAATAAGTGTAATGAATATTTTTAAATTTAAAATTATTTGCAATCTCCTTCCCCAATTAAAAAAATTTAAATCTTAAGATCTATGGATAGGGATGAAGGTTTCTAAATATTTGAATATTTACTTGTGTTTGAATTCTTATGTACAAAGGTATATAGTGAACTATGTTTTGAACTATATACCTGCAACTATAAATGTATAGTTATTTAGTAGTGTCTTTCAAAACTTACATATTACGACCATATGTACATATCTTGTTTTATTAGTGCTTAGGAAACAATCCAATACCTATAAGAAGCGGTCTATCTCCCACACTAATATTAATGAGTTTATTTTATGTGACTGCAACTTGCCTCTTAATTTTTAATATCTATAAACCTATTAAGAATTTCATTGACTCAACATTTATAACTTTATAATACTTAATTTTCATTAAATATACATTATAGGAAAGAGTAAGATGAATTGTACTTCATCCTATTTTACTTAGTGCCTTCAGCAATTACTCGATAACTTGTTATCTCATTGAACCTATCAAGATTGGGTTCCAATTAAGGTGGCAATGAGCTGAGCTAACTCATTTTAAGCTCATCGAGTTGTGCCTAGCCTAGATTTGAGGTCATGTGTATGAGTGTGTGAGGTTAGTAATGATCAAAAAAGACAAATTGGGTTATGAGCCATTAGGCAGTTGGGTTTATTTTTCTTGGTTGGTGAGCCGAGCCTACTTTTACGAGTCCTAGTTGAGCCGAACCATAGCTTGTTAGGGTAAATCTTGCAGTTGTCAATTCCATAACAAAAAGGGGTTACATGTTGTAAACTTTATATTGTAAATCATGCAAGCTATGTAAGTTTAGGTCATGCAAGTCATGTGAGTTCGAGCCTTGTTAGTTACAAGAGACCTAATCTATAGTAGAATTCAAGAGACACATCACAAGAACCCAACAATGTTTGAAGACTCAAGATACATGCAATATGGAAGCAAACATCACAAGAAGTCTCCAGACACTTTGTAACACCTCGGGTTGCATTTAAATGGTGAAAATATAATTTGACACATGTACGGGTAAAATTATCATTTCACATGTTTAGATAGACCTTAGAATGGTTTAGAAACCCTTTGAACCAAGTTAGAAGTGTAAAACCCAAGTTGGACCCAGAACTCGTTAGATTCTAAAGTTTTCTTAAATGCGTATTTGGGGTAATTTCACGAGTGAAACTATATTTCTCCAATATGAACTATCTTGCAAGCCATATATCACTAGAAATATTTATGAGTCTACTTTCCAATGCATCAAACAGTGTAAAATTACGAGTTTCCTAGAAGAAGTTATGACAATTCTCCCACAATGAGTCTATGCTGACTTGCCCACAGATTTGGGGTAACTTCTTGGACCCACGGACACCAATCCTGAGTGAATTAGAGTACAAGACATATACCTTCGGAAAGATATTGAAGTCTAGTTTCCATCACAATGAACGGTTTGCAAAAATGAGTTTTCTAGAAGTCATATGCATTTTAGTTCACAGGGGTCAAACTTGGAAAATCCTGACGGATGGATTTGATCCTGTCGGAGAGATCCAAACCTAGCAGATCGATCTGACAGTTAGCGGATCAATCCAACTACTCAGAGTTTTGAATAAAACATACAGAAACATGCCAGATCAATCTGACATCACTTTGGATTGATTCGACACTTGGTGGATCGATCCGATACACTATGGATAGATCTGAAATAACCTAAATTGTGTTTTTTTAGGCAAACATGATTTTTTATATTTTGGGGAGTGTGAGACCCTCCAACTCTCCAAAACCCTAGAAATATGATAAATAAACCCTAATGACCTCATTTACATCAAAAGAGAAGAGTTAAAGAAGTTTGGGAGATTTGGGAGCTAAGTGTGGAAGTTCTTCCCCAATTGGATAAATTTCTTTTCCAATTTGAAAAAAGGCTAAAATATTTGTTTTTCTTCCTAGATCTTACCTAAATGAGTATGAATTTCTATTTCCCTATCTTATTTTATGTGTTTTAACCATGAAATATTTTGGTTGTTCATAGAGGAAGGAGGGGTTAGTAAAGGCAAAAGGGTTTTGAAGGAGATTTCACTTCAAGAGAATGAGTAAAAGGTTTGGGTGACTGGATATATTGTTTATGTTGTACTTTCATTTCTTAAGTTTATAGAAATGTAATTCTATTATATGTTTGTAAAGATTTACGAAATAATCTCTATGAAAATTGGTTGTGTGAATGGATAAGCTCTATATGCATGATGTCCCTCTTCTTAGAACCTTGGATTTATTACGGATGAGGTTTATTTTGGTGAAACTATATTCAAACCCCATGAGAATGTTGATTTTCTTATATGGATTATAGATCTTTTAATGTGAGCATAATTGAAAGGTTCTTTTACCCCATTGTTATGTGTTCTTTGAATTGGAGTTTACCATATGGTGGTAGTGTTATATTTCCTTGAGTTTGGTAAACTTTACTTTTGTTGAAAAGTTTATGGGGTTGGATTTACATGATTTAAAGTGAGGATAAAGTTTCTTATGGTAATTTTTTGTTTATTTCCTTAAATATCTTGAAACCCCTTAAATACTTACTTCCTACCTATTTGATAAAATGACATATGATTTGTTCTCCATGATTTGTGTATCTTTATCATATCTATTGATTTCTTATGTTAGTCCATTACTCTTTTTGGTATATTTCATTTGATTCATGTTATACCATGATGAATTGTGCTAATTATATTGATCCTCATGTAGCTACATTACTCTCTACATCATGTGGTATCTCTTAATGACATGTATATGTTATCATTGGGATAGTTTACTCCAAGATTTTCATTTGGCTTTTTATATGAGATTTCTACAAGAGTTTTTAAAGGACTTAAGATACTTGGTTTTTAACCTACATGAACATTGTCATAAAATGATTTTCATTTATGAGTATCCCTTATGCCCCTACTTATGGGCACATATTGATATTTAACTCTTTTTCATGTGATTTACTATTTCATTCTTTGGACTCTTTATAAGATAGAATATGTAAATCTTTTTACAAATGACATATTTATATAGTGACTACATTACCTTATAAAAGCTTGGGTTTGATTTATCGCTTCTTTGACTTATGGATTTGTTTAACACTCTTGTCTTGAGGAATTTTAGAGGACTACCCTAGTCCAGGGGAATAATATGGGACTACCCTGATCCGAGGGAATAATATGGGACTACCCTAGTTGGAGGAATGATATGAGACTACCCTTTGTCCGGGGGAATGATATGGGACTACGCCGATCTAGGAAAATGATATACAACTACCCTTTGTCCGGGAGAATGATATGAGACTACCCTAGTCCAAGGGAATTATATAGGACACACCCTTGATATCTTGTGGGATTTTTGTGGGCTAATATAAGTCTTTATGACTACAAGTACTAAATCACTAGGTCACATTAATAGGTAAAAACGGTCCTAGTGGCCCAATATATGTGATATGATATGTTATGTCAGAGACCCTTATTTGGGTAATGTAATATGCTTTATCAAAGACCTTTTATAGTTTATATATACGATATGCTTTACCGGAGACCTTTTATGGTTTCTATATGATATGATTTGTTGGAGACATTAATAGTTTATGTGATTTTCTTTGTCAGAGACCTTTTATGATTTGTTTATACTTAGATATGTTATGTGATGATACATTATTATGATTTGTATGTGGCACATATATTACTAAACATGTGCATATAGTACCTAGCATGTGGCATATAACATGTAACATATGTATGATTCAGTTTGAGCTACTTTGGATATTCTTGTGGTTATCTTGTAACATGTGCGTACTCAAATCATAGTAATGATACATGTTCAGTAGACTTGATGTACTATCATTTATGTTTGATTCCTTAGTTATCTTGATCATTCCTATTTGCTACTGTGATTATCTTTTGCCTTCTTTGGTGTTGTAAAAACTGCATACCTTCCCGCTAAGCCCGTTAAGCTTACTTCAATTGACACCACCCGTAGATATAGACATAGAGGACGGGGATCACTAAGAGTCATAGGGGAGACGGCAAGGTGAGAAATCGGATGGACATCTAAGCCTAAGGACTTCTTTGGTTACTCTTCTTTCGGGACATTGGACTTAAGACGTTTATTCATTTTAGTTTGGGTTTATATTATTGGCTATTTAAGGCCTTATGATAGATGTAGACATTGAACTTCTTTATTTGTATATGATATATATAGTTTACTTTTCTGCTGCACTTGGATTATGTCATTGATATCATTATTTCGTTCCAATGTGATCATTAAATGGAATTGAATGGTTGTAAAATTAGCAGATTAACCTATTTATATGAGAAATGATGTGATTAAGTAAGAGGATTAATGACACGTTCCGACCCCGTTGGTCTTTCTGCTATGAGAACCAAGTTCGGGGCAGGTCATTCCCATGTCACGGATCCAAACCTAGACCACTTCACGTCTCACGGATTTGGGTCGTGACACACTCAACTCAATTTTGTTCACAGGTAAATTAAAGGTAAAATATTATTTGACTGAGCCCATAACCTAGGAATGGTGTAGTGAGACCTAACCCAAGCTTTGAAAAATCCTCACATGGCCTTTCGATAAGTTTAGAGCTTAAATAATATAAAAAAGGCCAAGGAGTAATGACCATAACTTATGATCCTGATGTTCATTTGAGACCAATAAGTACTAAAAACAATCGGCCTGGACGAGCTTTATTTGAAAATTAAAAACAGGTTGGACCGAGCCACCCTTTTTTGGGGATTGGTCCAAGGTTCTAAAACTGGAATTTGTTTTTAAGACTCAAAAATTTTGAAGGCCTAAATTAATTGACCGTTGGAGATAGGGTTTTGCACAAAATTTTGGTCTATAAAAAGACCTTATGTGCTACAAAAAGAAAAAAGAAAAATAAAGGAAGCAAGAATAAAATAATGACATAAAAACTCTAATGTTTGAATGATGTAAAGTTTAAAGAAGCTCTACACATATTGGTAAATCTTGTCAAAAGTCTGTGAGGTTTCTCTTTCTAATATTTATATTTTCATATTAAGAGAGAAGAGATTAGGTTTCCCCTACCTTTAAATCTATCGAAAGCTTCGAGTGTTAGAGCCATAAACTTGTAAATCTATCATCTCTCTATAGAAGAATAAAGGGGTTGATTCTATTGTAAAATCCACATTCTAGGAGGCACTTATGTAGATCAATCTTTGGTCTACAATCTCTAGCTGTCATCTATGGAGCTTTTGCCGAAATCACCTAAAACATATTTTAACCTTAGTCGGAGCCACCAGAGGTGCTTTGTGATGTTTGTCGTGGTCACCAGACATGATCAACTTACAGTGAAGTTATTGCGTGGGTTTGTAAGTTGTGTTTAGTTTTGTTGATTTTATCTACAATAGAGTGTAGTTCTATTAATAA
>JAOXJP010172987.1:0-12632 GCA_025762735.1 Platanus orientalis
CTAATTTCACTCAAAAGCACCAACAGGACTTTGAAGGTCCACATTTTAGAACCCCATTCATGTCATTAGTAAGTTTTCCACTTCCTATAAGTCTTTCTCTGGTAAAGCATCACAGATGGAAAAATTACCATTTTTCTCTTTTACCTTTAAAGGCCCGTAACTCACTATTTGTCATCCAGATCATTGAATTTCTCAGCTACATAAGCTTTCTTGTCATGAAGCATCACAGGCAAAGAATTCACATTTTCACCTTTTTTGACTCATGGGTGAAAAATTACCATTTTACCCTTTTCACTTAGAAAATCTACCCCTAGACCCTCTCCCGTGGTCTGAATGGTGTAATTTGAGATCCTATGCAACCCTAAGTCTCCCTACTCTAAGGAACTCATCATAGACCAAACACTTCTTAAGAATGGCAACAGCCAATTTCTCAACTATAATAACCCTGACCAAGAAATGACTCTTGTAAAAGCTCTTAGAGATTTATCCAACCTCTGAATCCGGACAGGTCAATTGCCATATGTCAACCTCGGCCTTAGCTTTAAATCTCTAAGTCTGAGAAGAGTCTTTCAAAGTCTCGAACGTTTGAGAAATCTCAAATCTTCCCCAAAAGGTCAAAAGGTTATTTTCTTGCTTCTTGCTCTTATAGAGCCAAAATATTCTCTACACCTCTAAATCAGGATCAGTTAGTGTCCATTTCTTTAGAATCGCAAGGCCTTCAAAAAGTTATCTAAGGAGCAAGAACTTTTAGAAAATCTATTTGCCAAGATTCCCTCAAATACTTTATAAAGCACAACAAATCAGGTCTAAAAATCAGGTGCTCGATCGACTGCTAGGAATTCATCTAAAATCAGAAATTCAGTTAGTTAGTAGCC
Organism: Platanus orientalis; assembly: GCA_025762735.1. Taxonomy (NCBI): domain Eukaryota; kingdom Viridiplantae; phylum Streptophyta; class Magnoliopsida; order Proteales; family Platanaceae; genus Platanus; species Platanus orientalis. Next base: position 876 of record JAOXJP010172987.1, read on the forward strand.
ACACCACTGTAAATTCAAAGCCTTGAGACTATTAGATGCACACTAATTTATAGAAAATCCTTGAGCCAAGCAGTCATTTTTGTCCAAACCCAAAAAAGTGTGTTTTGTACGTGGAATGCCCTTAAAAGTTCTCATAGACCCAGAATCCAGCAAGGTCAGAGCTATTTTCTCAGTTTCTTCCATACCTTTAATAAAGCATTTCACAAACTCTTGGGTCAGAGAATGTCCACCCATTCAATTTCACCTAGCTTCAGGCAGCTATAGAAACCCAATCCTATAGGATCCCTCCCTAGCTTTCGGAGAGAGTCATATAAATTCTCCCTTACACATCCCCCCACCTTGGCAATATTTAAGTGGGACAAAAATATTATCATAGATCAATCCATAGCCTATGTAGCCATCACTTTATGGATGTGTAGCATTGACTTTCCAAGGTCCCATGGCTTTTATAGAGAGAGCTTCCAAAATCTCTCTATGAGTCCCGTAAAATACAACATTCGCCTAAGTGGGATGAAGGCAATGTTGTAGATCGATCCTTTTATATATCATAATCGATGTAAAGCCACACGTGTCTTCGAAAATGATACTTAGTGTATATGTACCATGATTGATATAAAATCGAGCAGCGTTCAATCATGACTACATATATTTTTCTATAACTTTTCCAAGGAGATCTTCACTAACATCCGTCGTTGAGTCCCATTAAAACCTTGAAGGACAATCACAAAAAGACGTCTGAGCAATCAACTTCATAAATGAATCAATGATCACTCAACACAGCAAATGCAAAACATGTCAATATGCAAACCTTGTAAGAAACTTTGAACAACTCATGCAAGTTAAATCATTAAGCTGGCCAGAAGCAAATACAAGTGCATAAGTCATCTAAATGATTCATATGTTTACAGCTTTTGTATGAATGGTTTTCTACAATGTTTTCAAAGAGTTACACCCGATGTTGATGACTTACATGTCTCCCGATGCAGTGCATATGCTAACAGCAACACCCGAGAAGCTAGAGAAAATGTCAATTGCTCGCGTATAACTCATGGATAGTTATACCAAAAGGTATACTTTACAAAACACCTAAAAGGTGTACTTTTAAATCTAAGAAGACATTTCAAAAACAAACCCATTTCAAAACTTTGATCTAAATCAAGGATAAATTCAACCCATTATCATTTTCTCAACTAAAACTATTCTATATTTCAAGGATTACCTACCCAATATCCATGAGTTACATCCAAGAAAGAAACATGGTCTCTCCCAAGTCAAAATTAAAGCATTTCCTTCTTTGCTATATGCGGCAAGCCACACATATCAAAGAGGGGCATATATCAGCACCCAATTTTTGACTCGGGTCATGTGATAGCATAAGGACAGCATAGCAGCATTTAGCATCAAGACTCTAAACAACCTTGGCATAAGAAAATCAAACTTGGACTCTAAGAGGTTAGGCATTCTTGAAGAGGTCTTCTTGGATGCTATAGTTGCAAGTGAATCAGTTAAAGCATCCCTATTACAACCCAAAATGCATCATTTCAATATAAACCCTAATCTCTCATAAAAGCATCAATAGGACATTGAGGGTCCACATTTTAAAACCCCATTCATGTCATTAGCAAGTTTTCCACCTTCTGTAAGTCTTTCTCTAGCAAAGCACCATAGATGAAAAAATTACAATTTTGCCATTTTTCCTTCAAAAGCTTGGAACTCACTATCTACCACTTAGATCACTGAATTTCTCTTACCTACATAAGCCTTCCTATCATGAAGTAACACAGGTGAAGTACTGTCATTTTCAATTTTTTCAACCTACGGGCAAAAAATTACCATTTTACCTATTTCATCTAAGAGAATCTACCCCATAGAACCTCAAAGGATCCCCGAAGCCTGTCTTATTATCCGAATGGTGTAATTTTAGTTCCTATACATCCCTAAGTCTCCATACTTTAAGGAACACATCATAAAACAAACATTTCTTGAGAATGGCAACAACTAATTTCTTACTCTATGATAATCCTGAATAAGAAATGACCGTTGCAAGAGCTCTAAGAGATTCATCCGATCTCTAAATCTAGAAAGGTCGATTAATGTGTCTCAGCCTTAGCTTTAGCTTCAAATCTCCAGGTTTGAGAAGAGAATTTTGAAATCTTGAACCTTTGTGGAATCTCAAATTTTCCCCAAGAGGTCAAAAAGCTATTTTACCGCATTTCGCTCATATGGAGCCAAAATATTCTCCAAACCTCAAAATCAGAATTAGTTGGCGTCCATCTCTCCGGAGTCATGAGGCCTTCAAAAAACTGTTTAAGAAGCATGAACTTTTGTGAAACTTATCTACCAAGATTCCCTCAAATACTCTGAAAAGTGCAACAAATCAAGTACTCAACCAACTCCTAAGAGTTCATCTAAAATCATAAATTAAATTACTTAGTGGCCACCCCACTATAAATTCAAAGCCTCTAGAGTATCAGATTCACACTAAATTGCAGAAACCCTATAACCCAAGCCATCATTTTTGCCCAAGACAAGAAAAAGCACTTTTCATTTGTATTTGGCACGCGGAATGCCTTAAAAGTTCTCCCAGACTCAGAATATAGCAAGGTCAGGTCCATTTTCTCAGTTTCACCCCTATCCTCAAAAAAGCATTTCCAAACTCCTGATTCAGAGAATGTCCAGTAGTTCAATTCCACCCGACTGTAGGCAGCTACAAAAACCCAATCTCTTTGAGCAACCCTACTTTGAAAAACCTCTCAGCAACTACCTAAGAACTCGATAGCCAATCTATCAACTTTTGTAGCTCCAAGACTTCCCAAGCCTCAAATCCTAGATATGGCCTAAGATAGCATTTTATAGAAAAAACAATAGCATTCCCTATCTAATACCGTCCAATCACTTGAAAAATTCTTTTTGACCCAGTTTCCTACTTAGGCATCATAATTCTGCACAGTTAAAGGTTGTGGCTCACCTGGACCGGGGAGCATTTATCCCTGAGTGATATCTGGATTAATTTTACTATCTTTCCTTTTCAAAGTACATATGAGAGCTTTACAAGTAAAAACACCCTAAATCCACCCCCTTGCCCTTTTCGTACTTTGGTTTTGACTAGACTAGTGCTACCATAGCATCTACAACCTCTGAAAATGACATTGACTAGGCTAACTTTCGAGCTCAATAGCTCATGAGGCATGATGGCAGAGAGAGGGTTTGAAAAACCTAAAAGAAATAAAAATCATTAATTAGCTAAGACTTTTCAACTTAGCCCATTAATGGAATTTAATGCCTTGATGACTCATGAAGCCCTTAGATGGGAATCTTCCACTATGCACCCTTGTCTCCTACCCTTTGATCTAAGGGCTAAGATTCAAATCCCTAGGGTACCCCTCAAGCACTCCCAATTGGCATCTTGATGCTCCCCTTGAGATTTGCAACCAATAGAAGCCCACCTAATGGCATCTCTCACACCCCCTTCCACCTCATCAATCAATGCCAACAAACACAAGTCAATCTACACCCTCCACCTCATCCATCCAAATTAATACTAGCCACCCATTCAACTATGTTAGCAAAGACAAAACCCTTTAATCCTATCCACCCATTCCAAATCCATCTCCATCCTCAACCTCATTTTAGCTAAAGCCATCTTAGCCCTCCACCTAGCTAACCCTAGGATTGGTCTCATCCCTCCACTACATCACATTTGGGCTATGAATAGCCCTAAATTCGTGCAACCCCAGGTTAGCAAACAAAAACCCTAAAAGAAAGAGGAGGAAGAAGAAGAAAAGAAGGAGGAGCTCTCAACCCTAGGTCACTTAGACCCAAGGTAAGCCTCAACTCTCATCAATTTCAATTTCTCCATAAACACATATCATGTTTGCAGGAAGTTATGCTGTCCAATTTATGCTAAATCCCTGCTTAAATTCAGGTTACACAGTAGAGGCTCAACAGCCTCTACTTGCTTCTATTTTTTAACATGCCTTAGTGTTGATTTTATTGTGAATTTTGTAGAAGTCTGTTGGAGCCTATATTTGACCATGTTAGACTAGATATATATGCTAGCTAGTGTATTTAATTTTATTATTTTAAGAGTTGTGAAAGGCCTTGAGATGGCCCCCAAAATTTGGGTCTTTTGAGACCTAGTGGAGCTGAATATTTGTGTATTTTTGTTTGAATTTTGTATGCATGATCTGAACCCCAAATTTTTATATGATGCTCTTATATATAGATTGCATGTTATCATATACAATTTCATAATTTTTTCAAAACCCTAAGGGTTCCAAAATCAAGAAATCCATCTACTGGATTTTCTCTCAATAACTAATGTCTGATTTTAATTCCTTAAAAATCAGGCATTGGACAAACAAGCGTCAAAAGAAGAATCAGGCATTGAGATCTGGGACCCACCTTAGGGAGCTCTAATTCTTCTGTAGGCTTATCCCATGGCTCTTATGGCCTCTGAAATTCAATCCTGTGCATGTGCACCTCTGTGGGCCCTCATTTTTATCCCAAAATCTAAATTTAATTTCAGGCATTGGAGTGACTTTCAGGCATTAAGCTTGGTTTAAAAATCACATTTTCTAGAATTGGTTAAGTATGCTAGGCACCCTAGGTGTAGTGCAAAGACCCAAGAGAAACCCTATCCCTCAAGGCCCCACTTTTGTGGGTGGTTGCTAATTTCAATACCCAATGCCTGAATTTCCCCTTAATTAAATTTAAGCATTGGACATTTAGGCATCACACCAAAACATAGGCATTAGGCTTGTAATAGATGACTAAGTTAGCCTACTTTGGGAGATCATATCTCCATGTAGCTTGTAGCCACAACCCTTAGGGTTGCATAGTATAACCCTATGAAACTTCTCTTAACCCAGGCCATGGGTCCCATAGCACTCGGACCCACCAAACCATCTTAAAGATTACATGAGCATGCTGATCTGATCAGCTCCCAATGTCTAATTTTCACCATGAATTAAATTTAGGCATTGGAAATTTAGGCGTTAAGCTTATAACATAGAAAAATCTATTTCTCTCTTTTCTTCCCCTCATTCCAGGGTTGACCCAAACCCCAAAAGAGCCAAACTAGAAACATCTTAGAGGAATTTATCATCCCTCTGAAGATCCAATTCAAGAGGGGTTTTCTACAATCAAAATAGGTTAACATAAAGGCTAGTTTCTGGATTTTCCAGAAACCAATGCCTGAATTTCACCTTGAATTAAATTCAGGCATTGGAAGTAAAATCCAACAAACACCTAACTTAGAATTTGCAAAGTTTGGACTTTGACATAATCTACCACTTGTGTGAATGGGAGAAGCCGCCCTAAAAATACAGGTATTTAGGGTGCCTAACACCTTCCCCAAGTGCAACCAAACAACTTACCCTCAATCTTAGGAACGTAAACCAGTGATAGGAATTAAACTCTTAAACCTTCGGGTCTAGACTTCTCCCCTTCCCAGAAGAGGAGAACCGACATCCAACTTCGTCAGTTAAACCTCGAGTAAGTGGTGACTCCAAGCAAAGCCTAACCCTCACACTAAAATTGTTAGCAACCCTTGAGGAGGAGTCAATGCCTGACATCCACCGCATAACCGAAGTGGGCCCCGATGTCCACAGGTGTTGGAATTTAAAGCACATAAAGATATAGTTCAACTATTTTAATTACAAGTGCAATGCAATGAAAATCTTAATTTTAATCTTTCAATTAATTTATGTTTGTAGTTAATTGTAAATATGAAAGATCATATGGAAGATGCAATACATGCCATGTTAAGATAGAGAGAAGAGACAATTCACACCACAAGCAAACAATCAACACAATATTTATAGTGGTTTGGCACTTGGGCCTCCATCCACTTTCAAAGCTCACTACCAAGCTACTAAATTTTATTTAAAATTGAATTACATTATAATCAAGGTTAAAATTCTAAAAGTTACTACTTGCAAATGTATGTTCTACTCCTGGTGTCTCCAGTGGGAGCTATGTTAATTCCCAGTGTCTCCGACGGGAATGGTTTATAGATGGTGTCTCTGGCGAGTATGGTCTACATTACTGGTGTTTTCGGCAGTAGTGCTATGGTCTACACTTAGTGTCTCTAGCGGGTGCTAAGGTCTCATAATATAAATGAGTCCAATACAAATTACCTAACAAGGCTTGTGTATAGCTTGTTACACATGAAGGTGGTTGCTCCTTTGTTGAGCTAATATGCCATAACTTCCACCAAGCTCCCAATAGATGCTTTCTTGCTTCTTGGAGCTTCACCTAAGGATTTACTTGAGAATAAACCCTTCACTTGCTCCTCTTCTTGTTCTTTAAGTGTGAGGTGCTAGGGAAACACTTTGATGGCTCCTTGATCTTCAATTGAAGCCTATAAATGGAGCCAACTTAGTTGTTAGGAAAAATGAATGCCTTGCTTTCTCAGAGTTATGTGTTTATGTGTTTTAGAGCTCATTTAAGCCTCTCTTATACTTATAGGAGACAAGCTCAGTCATGTACCCTTGATTTGGCATCTTTCCCAATGGTCCAAAAATCACAAACACTAGATCCTATTTTTTTTAATTCTATGATGTCGAATCAATCCAACTATGTCGGAATGATCCACTCAGACCGATCTGACATCCTCAGATTGATCCAGTGTCTTAGTTTGAGACACCCAAGCTTTTTTGGATTGATCCAATGAGTTGCAAATCGATCCATTAAGTATGGATGCATCCTACACCCCCCGGATGGATCCAATTTCCCTATTTTTCTACGATTTTGCCTTAATCCTACACCCAAACACTTGGGAACCTATGTAGGTGGCATGGATTTGTCCATTAGGCCATATAATGGTTTTTTATTCATTTTAGCCTATGTCTATCATGATGTATACCTTTATAAACCTTCCTTGAGTTTGATGAAACTTGAGTCTTCAAGTCTTAAACCTTAGCAACTTGGGGATGGATCCATCCTTGGCTTCAAATGCTTGGAGCTTGCCTTCTTTCTCTGGAACCAAGAACACTTGATGATTACAGACATGACTAAGATATGCAATGTGCTCATACCATGCCTAATCTACCACTCCATGTATTTTACAATCTATGGAATTGACAATTTACATTAATAAGAAGTACACAACTCTTCATATTCAGTTCATTCAAGGAGTACAAAAATATACAAGGACCTAAAGGAGTAGTTCTTATGAAACAGCATGAAGAGAGAAATTACTTAGTTTGTATCCTAATGTTTGACTTGCCAGATGGTGAAAACTGAACATCAGAAGTCTACCGAATTACTACATTCATTGGATATTATGGAATGGAAATGGGAACATATTGGTATAGATTTTGTTAGCGGTTTGCCGAAGACCAAGAAGGGTTTCAACTATATTTGGGTGATTGTAGATCAACTAACAAAATCTACCCATTTTCTATCTATTAAAGTAAATTACCCACTTGATAAGATGGCCAAGTTGTATATAAATGAGATTATGAGACTTCATGGTATTCTAGTTGGAGTTGTGTCTGATCGGGATCCACGTTTCACATCATGGTTTTGGAAAAGCTTATAGCATTCTTTGAGTACCAAGCTAAATTTCAGTACGGCTTTTCATCTATAATCAGATGGATAATTGGAACAGACCATTCAGATATTGGAAGACATGCTTAGAGCATGCATTTTTTATTTGAAAGGGAGCTGGGATGAACATTTTCCATTGGTTGAATTCACTTACAACAACAGTTATTAGGCAAGCATACTACTGGCACCATTTGAAGCTCTTTATGATGGAATATATAGAACTCCCATCTGTTGGGAAGAAGTTGGTGAACAAAAGTTGCTTGGACCAGAGTTAGTTCAAATCACTGCTGAGAAAATTTGACAAATTAGAGAGAGGCTTTTAACTGCACAGAGTCGACAGAAGAGCTATGCAGACAAAAGACGATGGGAACTTAATTTGTAGTAGGTGACCATGTTTTCCTAAAAGTTTCACTAGCTAAGGGTGTTATGAGGTTTGGTAAACGGGGTAAACTCAATGTCAGATTTATTGGACCATTTGAGATTCTGAAGAAGATTGGATAGGTTGCCTATGAGTTGGCATTACCACCAGATTTGGCACATGTTCACAATGTATTTCATGTGTCGATGCTGAGAAAGTATGTCATGGACCCATCACATGTCATCGAATATGAACCATTGCAAGTCAGGACTGATTTATCATATGATGATCAACTTTGTTAAAATCCTCGACCATAAGGAGCTAGTGTTGCGTTCTAAGATCATTTCCTATGTGAAAGTTCTATGGCATAACCATACCAATGAGGAGGCTACTTGGGAATGCAAGGATGACATGAAGGTGAAATATCTGCATCTATTCCAAAACTAAGGTATGCACAAATTCATGGACTAATTTTTTATAAGTAGGGGAGGATGTAATACCCCACATTACACTAAAAGGGTAAAAATGTAATTTAACATACTTAATAGTAAAGTTGTGACTTCACATGTTTATACAGATCTTAGAGTGGTTTAAGAACCCATTGAACTAAGTTAGAAGTGTAAGACTCAAGTTGGGTCTCAAAGTCAAGTTTAAGAGTTATCCTGATTGCGTATTTGGTGTAACTTCACAGGACCACTGACACCAATACCAAGAGAATTAGAGTCCCAATAATATATCTATGGAAAGATCTAGGATTATAATTTCTAATCCATTAAATAGTGTGCAACTACGAGCCTACTAGAAGAAGTTATGATAACTCTCCCACAAATAGTCAATGCTGACAAGCCTATAGAATTAGGGTAACTTCCCTAGCCCACTCATAAATATTGAATGAATTAGAGGGTGATCCATACCTTTTTAGAAAGTTCTTGAAGTCTAGTTTCCAACCTAACAAACAGGGATTAATTTAGAGATGTATAGAGAAAGTAATGAGCATTTTAGTGTAAGAGGGTATAAGTTGAGAAAATCCTGTTCATTTGGATCAATCCAAGACCTCTTGGGTCTCAGTAAAATGCATGAATAGTGTTGAATTGATCTAGGATCGATCCAAATGCCTAGATTATGATTTTTTGAAGAAAATACAATTTTTTTCAATTTGGGGAGTGTGGGACCCTCCCAACTTAACCCAAAACCCTATAAATACAATGAGGGAAACCATAATACCCTCATTTTACACAATGAGGGAAACCATAATACCCTCATTTTACACAAGAAAGAACGAGAAGAAGAGGGATATAATGAAAAATAGGGAAAAGGCTAGGGTTTGAAGGATTTTGGGGATTCTTGAAGAACAAAGCTAGGAACAAAGTTGTGATTCAACAAAGAGGTAATAAACTATGCACTCTATCATTTTTTATCTAGGGTTCCTAGATGTTAAAGGATTCAAGAGTTTTGCTAAAGTTTTGAAAGCCAAAGTTGTGTAAAAATCTAAAAATGGCTAAGTGAGGAAAAATCTAATATTTTTATACAAAAATCATGGATTTTAATTATTGTAGATATAGGTTTTGAACTTGCATCTGATCTTTATATTTTATCTTGATTCAAACATGAAAGCATAGGTATATTAGTAAAGTTTTTTGAAAAATATTAGATGTATCACCATATTGCTGAATCTTATTATACGTTATTTACACCTGCATTTGAGTTATAGAATGATCAGTAAAGAAGAGTAATGAAGTTATACGTACAACATGAGATTTTGGAAAGAAATCTATAGATTTTTTTATGATGGTTAAGAAAATCCTTGTTTTGAAAGTAATATGGTTATATTAAATGCCAGATCAAGTTACTATTATATGTAAGAGTGTAAGTATATGTAGAATCATTAAATTGATAGTGTTATGATCTCTACAATATAAATTGTTAGAGTTATGAACTCTGTTATATGAATTTTGTGAAAGATATGATTTCTAAAAAGCTACATGTTATGTTTGGTTTCCATTCTAACCCTTCATCATTCAAGTGTTACTGTAATGAGGCTTGTACAGACCCTTCGTCGGGGGTAATGAGGCTCGAATAGATCATTTTACCAGGGGTTAATAAGCTAATATGACATCGTATTGTAATGCTATCTTTAGCATGAGACTACTGAAATGTTATATGTGAATGTCTGGATTCTATGTGAAAGAATGAAGGAATGAAAAGAAAGTGAAACTTAAAGAAGGACTAAAATATGAAATACGCAAGGAAGAAAATTAAGAATACTACATGTTAAGAAAAGTGATAAGAAAACAAATGAAAGTAAAATGAAAGAACAAAAGTAAAAGAATGATAGGTTTATAAGATTGATAGTATACATTATAGTATAAGTAGTATGACAATTAGTATTGTAAGTGTTATTTTATTGTCTCGTATTGTCTTATCTACTTCTACTTCATTTTATGATTTTTGATCCGGATCATGCTATAGTCTTAACAGTTACGTTCTATATAGTATTGCATATTTTCTATTGGGTTTTCCAAACTCACTAAATACTACACAGGAAATGAAGAGGAAGAAAAGTTAGAGCAGGAATAAAGATGACCTTGGAGGATTGTGGATCTTAGTTGTTGAAATGGAGAGATGATTACTTTATTGTTTTAGATTTTAGTTTAGACATTGTTATTTATTTAAGAGATGTAATAGTTAATTGATTTTAGTTTCAACACTTTAGTATGAGATTGCTATGTCTTTTAGCATGGTTTGAATGGGTGGTTACAAGATTTATATTTCAACTTCATTATGGATCTTCTATAAATATAGTTGAGATGTTAGCTTACTATTCCATTGCAATTGATTGAATGTGATAATGGATTGAACCTATGGTAATGCACATGAGTGTAGAAAGAAAATTTATAGACAAAATTGATAAAAGTGTACGAATGATAAGGACAAGAAATGGAAAAAAAATTTACATGCAATTGTAATACCAAAATATATGAACAAATGAAGTCGTGTCTTGGAATTCATGTCCTTTAGATATGGGTTTTGGGTTACCACAAATAATAAGGCAGAATCTGAGGCATTCATCTCAAGTATGAGGATTGCTTGAGAGGTCGGGGCCAAAAGAATTGTTGTCAATATGGACTCCAGGATGGTTGAAAGATAAGTGTTAAGTGAATTTAAAGCAAAATATGAGAGAATGTGGGAATATCGAGTCTTATAAAGGAGCTAATCGAGAGGTTTGAAGAGTTCATTATAAATCATGTCCCCAGAAACTAGAATGAGCAGGCTTACAGGCTAGCACAACTAGCATCTGTGAAGTATAATCTCCTAAGCAAGCATAAATTGGTCGAATACCTCCCTCAGCCAAGTACTTGGAACATGGGGCTTGTTGAGGTAAATGCGATAGACTGCAACACTGATTGAAGAATCCCCATAACTTGGTACCTCCAAATAGGGGATTTACCTGATGACAAGGGGGAAACAAGAAAGACGAGACTTAAGGATGATTAGTACACATTGGTAGGAGACACTCTACAAGTGAAGTTTTACACTACCATATTTGAGATGTCTCTTTCCTGACGAAGCGGACTACATTATGAGGGAGAACCTGAGGGGATATGCAGTGACCACTCAGGAGGTCATACCCTAACACATAAGCTTCTACGAGTAGGGTACTATTGGACGACCATGCGAATAGACTCCATGGGCCATGTTCAAAGATGCGACAAATGTCAAAGGCATGCCAACATTCCCCATAAGCCAGCCAAAGAACTTACTCCTATAAGTAGACCCTAGGTCTTCACTCAATAAGGAATTGACATAGTAGGCCCCTTACCATAGAGCAGGAGGCAATTGAGATT
>JAOXJP010172998.1:0-12632 GCA_025762735.1 Platanus orientalis
CAACAGTGGCAATGAGACCTGAGACCAGCGAGCTTGACTCTGAGGTGCGCTTCATCCATTCTTGGGCTTCCCCTAGGAGCTTCACGTGCTTTTGAACGAATAATTGATCAGCAGGTAGTCCGTCATTGTTGCGATGCATGAGGTAATGGGGCGGCAAGGTCTTCTTCACAACCTGCATAAATGGGGACGGTACACTGTTTCAGTTGCGACCCCGCGGGAGTAAATCTTCTGTGACCAATATTAGTGCCACCAATGTGTGACCACACTATGGGATGACACGTGGTATGTTTAGGGTTAAATATGCTGAAATTCCTTTTTCAGCAAAAATGCTGAAAAGCAATCCTAACATGACACTTGGTACCCACTAACTACAGGATCAAAGACAGATGTTAACGCCGTGAGGATTTGGTAGAACTAACTAAAGTCACCCTAAGGTAGGGCTGACACAGGGGCTGACACATTAGCATCGAAAAAGTGAAAAGCATCACCCAAAAGTTATGTGTCAGGCCCTGTGTCAGTCCTATCTTAGGGTGATTTTACTTAGTCCTACCAAATCCAAAGTCATGTTAACGATCATGTTTAGTAGGCAGTTAGGATGATTTGATTAATTTCAGTAGATTAGGGGGACTCGTTAATAGTAGGTTGCTCAAATTAAAAAAAAAATAAAAAATTGCCCAAAAGTGTGTCACATTTTGGTCACATATTTAAAATCTCATCCAGCAGGCAGCAGGCAGCAGAGAGACACACATGCTATCAACAAATTCATGCTCAATTGAGAATGAGATCATCATCTCCTGCCCACAAGATCAAGGGGTATTCTGAATAAACATCATGAGTAGAAAAAGAAGAAACAAAGAGTGGATGTGCACCTGCAACCAATACAATTGGTCTTGCATCAGGAAGGCCGGGCCCGGCGACTCTCCATCGTGATAATCTTCCCTAAAAGCGACCTGGTTCAATATGGTGTTCCCATCGTTATCTATCCTTCGAGTCAACCTCTGCATGAGCTTGGAACTCTTGGTGACTAGATCGAAGATCTTCTTCCGACGGCACTTAACTGCCACATGTAATATGTTCTGCCGAGTACTGGGATTAACGTGTTCTTCTGACTGAGGGTACTCCTTTAGTATCTTTTCCACGATCTCTATAATGCCTGAGCTGGTCGCTAGGAGCAACGGTGCTTCCAGTCGAGGCTTCATTTCCAATAAATCAACCGGTTTCTTTATAATGGCCTGGTCTTTACCTTCGTTCTGCTGGGTAACGGAGACATTGCTTGCCGAAGTCATCGTTGGTAATACAGAGATCGTATCATCGTCTGCTTCAGCATCACTCTCATTCTTTCCAGTATTACTATCATTCTTTGAGTAAGCTCTATAAGCTCTATAAGCTCCAGTATCCATCCATGAGGTATCATTCTTTATCAGGAACTCGGCAAGTCTCATGGCTGACTCGTGCTTTTTCTTTTCCTCTGTAACTTCTGTTATATTTTATTGGTTTAAATTCTTAATCAATAAAATAAAAATAAAATAATAATTTATTATTCATAAAGTTAAAATATTTTCACAAAAGGATGTTCTGTCCAGGATTTGGTGTTCAAACTCGGATCGATCCGATGAATCGAAAGTCTGCCGATCCGAGTTACTCTAGTCAATACTAAAATATATTAATATTTTAACACACACACACATATACATATATAATAAAATAGTAAAAAATATAGAATTTTTTTATTATAAAAAATGGATGACAAAAGGGAAGGTGTAGACTTGGAACATAACAGATTAAATGGAAGACAACATGAAACAATAAACTTTTTAGCTTTACACAATGGGTTAAGGGGCATTATTTAAAAACCAAGTTAATTAGCCAATTTCCTGGAGAAGTCGTCCGAGTTACTTGGTGACCAGCTTGTTGACGTCATCTCAGTTTTAACAGCTGGTCAACTAGAAACTCTACCAAGTCAAGTAACTCGCATGAGTTTCCCAGTTAACTAGCTGGTTTTTAAACACTGCATCATATGGAAAAAACTGGGTGTGTAATGCATTTTTTGAATAAGGAATATGCATTTTATTCTATATGACGTCTCTTGGTTTCTTGGACACTATCCTAGACACTAAATCATAGATAGAACGTTCTTTCCCATCTTTTTATTGGCTCATAAAACATCTACTTGACTAGTTTTACTAACATATAAACTTTATTCACTTTATGGGAGTGTTCCCACACCTCTTGAATGTGTTTTGGGGTTATGCTATATGACACAACACACAGACGCATGTAGTAGAGGTCCTAGGCTTAGCCCTCTAACGCCTACTTAATCATTTGTTTTTTTATTTCTTAGTAAAAGATGAAATTAACCTTTTAATATTACAAAACCCTTAAGTTTTATAACTAGCTGTTTTCTGTTGTTAGAAAATGAGTTAGTGGGCTTTAATTTTTTTGACTATAAGGGAGCCTATAACTCTATAGTTGTTTTTTATCATTGTGTAATGGTATTAATGTATTAATATAATGAACCCTAATTATTGAGCCCATTAACTAGTCTACATTGATCTAAGGTTGTATTCTATATATTGGGGACTAGGGCTATGTGACAAAGATAGAGAAAACATACTCATCTTCTTTCCTATGAAATATTTTTCTAATTAATTTTATTGTTTGAGAATTAAGCATTATTGAAACTCGCCCTCCCTTGCTATTGAGTGCTACACTAACAAGGAAGAAACTCTAGAACTATTGAATCCTAGAGCCAGACCCTCCTTAACCCACAACACCAAGGAAGCAATCCAAAAGGGGACACGAATTTGGCTTTAAGGACAGTGCCACTGACACCTCTCAATCCTTTAGAAAGAATGCAAAAGACTTTAGGAATAATTTCCTCCTTAAAAGAAATGGTAACAACTTTAGAAGAAATGACAATCCTGAAGACGAACCCCAATACTTTGAATACAAGGGGTATGGTCACGTGGTAGTTGAATGTGCCAATAAGAAAAACAAGAGAGCTATGAACAAGGCTATGGCAGCCACTGGGGACGATGTCTCGTATGACTCAGATGATGAGTCATCAAGTGGCGATGATGAATCATCACAAGGTGTAAATGCTTTCATTGAACTTGGAAGAACAAAATATAACAATCTCTAAGGAAAGAGAAGATAGGGTAAGACTTTTGAAATCTAATGTGAGACTTCAAAAAATGAACAAAAATTAGAAGACCAAGTAAACAACTTAGAAGATCACAAAAGAAAGTTCTTAAATTGACTTGCCTAAAATGATGAAAAATTTGAAAAGATATTAGGAATGGGCAAAGAAAAATGGGATATGAGAGGACTAGGATATGATTAGGAGGATTCAATATCTCATACTCCCACTAATGAGAAAGATGCTAACATTGCTTTTTAAATAGCAAGGGGAAAGCCAAGGCTATCCATGAAGCGTCTTTCAATGGACTCAAGACTACTTATGTCAAGGGTAAGTGTCCTAGTAAAGAGACGAAGGGAAAAACCAACTTAGAAGCATCATCTTCTAAGTCAAATACGTCTTTTTTTAAAAGGCAAGCTGTCCTTTGATATAAGAGGAAAAAGAAGGGCTAAATTGAGGTACTTTCAATCCTAAGCTTCAAGTTCAAGAAGCCCCCAAATCACTTGTTACTATTGTGGGTTATTGGGGAATATGAAATTTGAGTGTAGAAAAAGACTCAATGATTGGAAGGAACAACAATTCATGCTTTAAAGAAAAAAGAATATGAAAAGAAAGAAAATCAAAAGGAATTTCTTAGAAAAATAGAACTCATGAACTTAGAGAATAAAAAATAATATAAAGAGTTAAGAGTTCTAACCCCCAAATAAGTATGGGGAAAGAAGACTTGGATTCAAAAAGAAAATCAGAAATGTCTTGTGATCTGGTGCTATACTTAATTAGAGCAGCTAGTAGATCAAGGTGGTAACTTGACAGTGGATGCTCTATACCTAAGACCTAGGATATATAGATCCCTATTTACTCATCTTGTGGAAGGACATGAAGGAACTGTAATATTTAGTGATAGAAACCTAGGCAAAATTTTTGATAGGGGTACTGTCGATGCTGCCAGAATCCCCAAACTAAAAGATGTCCTATGGGTGAAGGGTCTAAAACACAAATTGCTTAATATAATTCAAAATTTTGATTTAGACTACATAGTAAACTTTGCTAAGTATTTGCGAAATCAAGGACAAGAAGTATGAAAAAGTCTTTGTGAGTGGAATATGGATAAGTGATAATTGTTATATCATAGAGTTTGGAACTCACAATGCATGTCTCATATCTCACACAAGTGAGAATGACCTTTGGCATTAAAGGTTAGGACATGTGAATTATAGGGATTTGTCTAGACTGAATAAAATGGAAAAAATTGAAAATCCAATCTACAATGGATGTCAACTTGGAGAACAAACAAGGGAGGATATTCCCACAAAACCTTGTAATGCTAAGAGGTTTAAGCATTTGAGATGATCAATTGGAGTTTGTGAAATACCATAAGCTTAAAAAGGTCTTCTCTTGGTGTTAAAAGTTCCAAGAAATAGGATTGGTTCCATAAGAATCAAAAATGGAAAAACAGGGCATCATGATTGATCAAGCATTTTATGATCGATCAAAAAGTTAATGATCGATCCTGACTAGCAATTTGAGACTTTCATGAATTTAAAAGGTTGCAAGGCATCATATTTCCCTCTCATTTAAACGTTTTAACTATGAAAACCCTTGAGAAGAGAGTTTTGGGCATTCCTTTCGAAACCATTGCAAAAACTCGCAACCCTTGCTTTGATTCTCATCAATAATTCAATGGCAAGCAAAGGAAAGGGTGTATCAAGCCGGGATGCTCAAGGATCATGGAAAAAAAATCAAGTGGAGGACATGTAGGATTGCTTTTTTCACTCCAAAAGGCCATGAGTAAGGAGAACTATGATATATACTTCTCTAAATGACCACTTAAGGTAGAGAGGTATGTAGATTTTGATGTTCTCAAGACTGAATACTAGGAAGAGATTAACGGAAGATGTTGGATGCCACTATTTGAATTGTGGGGAGATATTCGAGAAGATAAAGTAAGAATCTTCTGTGCAAATATTTTTAAGGAAGATTTTAAGAATTTCTTGTTCAACACATTGGTTTATGGAACACCCATTACCATTAATCCCAATAGTGTCTACCAAACATTTGGGATTCGAAGAGAGATCGAACAAGTTAGTCAATTTCTGATAGAAAAGTTAGATCAAGCCAATAAAGAGGTTAGGGAACTTTGAGTGTGTAGGGAGCACGTTGTGTGGGGGACCTTTCTAAACACCTAACAGTGCCATTCCATTTCTTGGTTCCCAAATAGGGTGTTATCTTACAACCTTCTGCCTACATCACTTCATTCTGATCTGAATGAGAACATGGTCTACTTGGTTGACAAGATAAAGCAGGGAAAGAGGATTGATATTCCTTCAATCATTTGCTATATGATATTGAAAGAGTCTGATGCTAAATAGTCAAGGCAAACTCTACCCTATCTTATCATGATTATAAAGATTTTGGAGGCAAACCTAGTCAAATTTATAAAGAATTCCAAAATTATGAGCTAAGGGGAACCAATTAAATATGACACTCTTCTGAGAATGGTCTTAGCAGAAAGGGTAGGAAGTACTAAAGTAGGAAAAGCCATTGCCTCCAACTCCAAAGTGTACAAGCACCACCATCCAAGGTGTCATCTTTTAAAACCTCTATCACACACTTTCTTAAGAAGGTTCTTAAAGATGAAAAGAAGTTTTTTGCCAAGCTGAACAAGATGGAGAGTTTGCAAGAGAAGATGGGCTTTTAGCTTCAAGCCCACGAGAATAATATGCTAAAGCATCTCCCTCCATTAAGAAGTGCTAAATGTTTCGGTGGTCTCCCCAAGTCATGCTCTTCACCTTGAGGATTCTGAGGATGAGAGAGCTTTAAGGAAGAGAGTGGTGAAGAATCTGAGAAGGATGTTGGTGATGGTGATGATGTGAATGTTGAGAATAGGAGGAATGAATTTTTTTTTTGAAACGTTTTGGACTATGTAGTTTTTTCTTTGTTTTTTTGAATGTATGCATTTTTTTTGTTGTTTTTGAATGTTGACACTCAGTGTCAATCAAAGTCAATGTACTGAATGACCAAATTAATGAATTTAACCATGGATGCTTGTGCCAACCTCTCAGGAAATTTGTAAGTTATGTGCTCAATGAGCAATCCCTGTCAACTTACAATTTCCTTCCTTTGTCTGCCTTTAGAATCTGGTAAATGTGAATATTATAAAAACTTAGAAACTACTATAGAATTCCCAAGGAGACTAGAAAGAAGCTTGACTTATAGGAAAAAAAGATACATATATTCAAGAGTTGGTCAAGTTGTACATCGAACATTTACTTGACATATTTATTGATTAGTATAACTATGCTTCACTTTTATATGCATTCACTTTGCATGCACATGGCTATATTTTCTTAGAAATGTACTGTGCTTCATTATGGAATTCTTCTACCATTGTCAATTCATGACAGAAGGGGGAGAAAATACAAAAGATAAATGGAGTATTCCTTGGAAGATGCTGTCTCACAAGTAAGATTACTCTGCTACTGGCATAGTGTGAAGAATATGAAGTACAACATGTTTGGAGGGAAGTGAACCGCCCTACAGATATATTAGTTTCATTGAAAAATGAATTGGGCAAAATTATTTTATATCCCACGGATTTCCCTATAAATCTAAGAGATGCAATTGAGAGAGATGACTCTAAATGTGTATATTCCATATTGCAATTGTTTTTTGTGATCAATAAAATTATTTACTTACGTAAATAAAATAAAATAAATGGAGTAAATTGTTAAATGAAAAGGAGAGGAGTATAAAGAAAGGGGGAGAGTGCATATAACTTCTATTAAGAAAATGCATGAAATGGAATATTTTTTGTCGTTTTACATATCAATCACTTGAGTAGGTCAAAAGGCATGGGAAAAGTTTGTGTTCAGTGTGATATAGTTAAACAGGTCACATCTTGAAGCACATCTGAAGAGGGAGCAAACAAATTTCATTCCGAAGATGTGTGAGTAGAGAATATGTGTCATTTAATGTATGTATTTTATTTGAAGTTTTGTCATGGAATTGACAAAGAGGAAGACTGTAAGTGTATATGTGTATATGTAGTTGTCAATTCCATTCCATGTGAAAATACATGGAAATGTGGTCTAGTACATGTGTACCTTAATGTATAAACTTAAGATTCATGTTTGGGTCCCTGTAAGTGCAAGAAAAGAACAAGTCCAAGATAAGAAGGCTACAAGACAAAATACATACAAGGTTCAGCTGGAAGCCATCATTTAGCATCAAAAGGTAAGAACCTAATAATGGAAAGTCAGTGGGTAAAGACCAAACCAAGAAAAAGGTTGGTATGATCGATCAAACAGAATGCTATCTGAGACCATACTAAGTTCATTGGGATTCCATTGTTCTCTGATCGGTCATATGCAACCATGACCAATCACATAATTGATCATGATTGATTATGTAGTGAGTTGTTTGCTCTCAGTCTAAGAAACACTTGAACAGTGTTTCATGATCGATCACAAATAGGTATAATCATAAAGGAAAATTTTGAAAATTTTATTCATTCATGGCTGTGATTATTTGTTTGTTATTGACTTACCAAAAGAGAGGTTTTTAAACCTCTATATATGAGAAACTTTACGATGTATTCAAGAAATCCTAGTTCTTTTAAGAGGGATTTTGCACACATTTAAAGTTTCTTGAAGATGGTTATTGTGCTTTATATTGGTAAAACTTTATCACATCTGTCAGAGTCTTTAAAAAATGATTCAAGGGTGCTAATCTCTTACAAATCATTAGTTGAATTGTGTCTAGGATTAACCATACCTTTGATAACCTAGTAAGCTTTACGAGAGAGACCTTTAGAGCCTGTATTCTCAAAACTTGAAAGGTTCTCTTGGAGAAATATGTGCTACATAGTCAAACTCGCCTACAAGGAGGCTTCTACTGAAACAAAATTTTATTCTCCATCAACGTTGTTGGAGCTTTCATCTGAGTCATTGGGAGCTGATTGCTGCTTCTACTGGAGCCACCGAAAGTGATTTGAGGTGTCCACCAGAGACATCGGTTGCTCATAACTTAGAAGATAAGTGGAGTTCTTGTGATACTTGTAAGTTGATATCAGTTTTATGCTTTTACTTGTATATATTAGAGATAATCTAGTAATGGAATTACTACCTTAGTGATGAGGAGATTTCGAAAATGGACGTAGACCCGTGTGTCGAACCACTATAAATCCTCTAAATTTTCTATGATGTGTGAATCTTGAGCATATTGTTGTTTTTGTGTGTTGAACAATTATCTTGAATTTGGAATTAATTTTGATGTAATTGAAAATCAAGATTTGTTGGAAAAATTCACATTTATGTTGAAAAACCTAAATTATTAAGGTTAAAATCTTGTAAAATTGGTGGAAGCTATTAACCCTGTTCCTACTTTGCTATAGTGCATGATAGAACCTGTGGTCTATGATAGTATTCTTTATGTGCTTGCGTATTGTGGTTGCATGTATTCATTGTTTATTTCATTGAGCAACAGTTGTGTGGTCTAATTAATTTTGTAATACCCCACATGTAGTGGGAACTTAAAACACATAATAATATGTATGAGAGTGATCAAAATGGAACAAAAGAGAGAAAAATAAGCAAAATAGGAGAATCTGGACCGATCTAGTAGTTTTGAACCAATCCAAACTGTTGGATCCAAGTGTCCACTAGTGTTCAAAGATTGCTCATAGAGACCATCTAGACTGATCCAGAATTTAATTAGATCAATCTAGGAGTCTTCTGAACTCGATAAAAAATATCTAGAATGAAGTTGGATTGATTGAAAGTAGGTTGGATCAATTCAACTAGGTAGAATTTGTAATTTTTAAAACACGTGAAATGTTATGCAATTTTCACATCTAAAAGTGTGTGGGACCCACCAATGATGACCTAAAACCCTAAGTTTACTTTATTTAGACTTAAAAACATGATAATAAACAAAGACTTGAAAAGGAGAGGAGAAGGGTTAAAAAATGGAAGAAAACCTCCAATTTGGTAAGGTAATTAAGTCAAGGGAGCTCTCACCATAAGACATTTTGCTTGGTTTTGAGGTTTCCTTCTAGTTTTCATTAGATCTCACTGTTTATAGTGTTCTATACCATTAATGTTGCAGAAAAAGAGTTGTTGGAGGATTCTTTGAAGAGAAAAATTAAAGGAAATAAAGTTCTATAAAAAGAACTTGGTGATTCTTGAAGAAGAAGTGTAGTAAGTGATTGTGCAAGATATGCCCCTGTTTTCTTTCTTAGGATCTTAGATCTTTGTTCTCTAAATCTTTGTTTTAAAGTATTTATCGATTGAACTCAATGGATTTCAAGATTTATGACGTGAAAATGGTTTTATTCCACATATATGTATCTTTCTTGCTAGAATCTCATAGGTCCTTGTCTAACCATGAAATTTACAAATAATTCTATGCTTTCCATGTTAGGATCTTAAATAAATGCTTCTGAAGCCTATGTTTTGTAGTTCATGCTATTTAATCTATGGATTTATGCCCATTCTATAGTTTTGAGTTACCAAATAGTTAGATTTTACCATGCTTGAGTTCCATTCTCATGGATTTGAAGTTATACATGATCCCAACCACGTTGCCCTTGAGTTCCTTGGGTTTTCAACCAAACCCCCATATGTTTTGGTGGATATGAAGCTTATTTCTTCCAAAAGGATTTGAAAAATGATTTAGTGATCTCCTTATTTATTTTAAGAAACATTCTCTCATTTTATGATGTTTTCCTTATTTTGTAGAGATGAACAATGGCTAACTCTTAGTTTCTTACGTGTTTTAGAAGTGGGTCAAACATCTTGATATAAGACATTTGTGCATTCAACTAGTATATATACTCCAAAGGTTTGAACTATGATTTTATGTGTTTAAGAAGCTTTGAAATTGAGAATTTAATTTGTGTATTTCATATACTCTATTTTTCTTTGAGAAATTTGTACATGCTCTGTTTTAAATATGATTTATGTGGCTACTCACCAGGTTTTATGAATGGTGTGATTAAGTACCCAATCACTGAATCACATTAATAGGTGAGATCTGTGTGCCTACTCACAAGGCCTTATAAATGACGAGATTTGTGTGCCTACTCACCCAACCTTATAAGTGATACAATCAGGTACCCAATCACCTAGTCACATTAATAGGTGAGATCTATGTGCCTACTCACTTAGCTTTATAAATGGTGCGATCTATGTGCCTACTCATTTGGCCTTATAAATTGTGTGATTAGATTAGGTACCCAATCACCGGGTCACATTAATATGTGAGATCTGTGTGCCTACTTATTGAGCCTTATAAATGGTGAGATTAGGTGCCTACTACTTATCGGTCCTTATAAATGGTGTGATCTGTTTTGCTCCACTCATAGGGCTTTATAAAAAATGTGATTTGTTTTTTTGCTTATGAACGTCAGTTTTGATTTAGATTTGTTTGTACATGTTTTTATAAGGACCCTGATTTGTAGATGCATTGTGTTGATTTGGAGAACTTTGCATATGCCCTATTCTGTTTCAAAGATTTTTTTTATATGCATCACTTATGATTTATGTTTTGTCTTGGCATCTCTTAAACAAGATATGTGTTATGCTGTTATCTTTAAAAATTGTCCTTCACTTGACCCATTCCTTGTATATTTTGTATGATTACTTATGAGTCATGGACTCATTCATCCATAACATTTTTCAGATTTAGATTGAAAAAGGTTGCCAAGGGCATTCATGAAGCATGACACTAATGTCGTACAAGATTGACGTTTTGATGGGGTGGGGCATTTAAATAGATGCCCATTTTAGTTATCTGAAACATTATAATTTGGAGACTTTTATTTGATGGTTTAAGGAGATGTAATTGATTAATTGGAATTTATATCGTTGTGGGATGTATAGATTTCAGCACTTTTTTATTTGATAGATGTTTAATTCCTTCCATTTCTAGGAGGTTTAATTTGGATGAAAGTTTTAAATTCCATTGCTATTATGAAACTGTGACACTATTCCGCTGTGTATTACTGTTGTTACTTCTTTTAAAGGGGCTAAAGGAAAAATATATGAAGAAGACTTTTGTTTTTCATGATCCGAATTTGGGTCATAACTGCATAAAAACTGGACCCAGGTTTGGGTCGTGAAAAAGTTACTTGAGTTAATGGCATTTAATATTCTGCTGCATAATTGGGTTAAAATCTTAATTGAATTAAATTAAAATAAAATTTGGACCACATAATTTCAAAATTTTGAGATAATCCTATTCACCCCTTTTAGGCTTATCCGAACATAAACATAGTAATTTCATAAGAATCATGTCGATAGAGGTGATTGCATCATATAAATTTTGAAACTCCTTAGATTGTTCCAAAATAGACTTACCATCCACCATCTTGAACTCATCATAGTTCTGGACATTAAGTTTCTAGCTTCCTGCAGCTTCGCTCTTGTAGATGGTAACCATAGCTTCCCATAAGTCATTTGTAGTTTTCGTCTTCTTGGTAAACTGGTTGAAGAGATTATTAGAGAGTGTCTCAAGTATGTGATGATTACACTTGTAATCAATAACCTTCTAATTTGTATTGGCTTTAAGGGAAACATAAATTTTTTCTTCTGTTGCCTCATGCTTGAAAGAGATAAGCGGTGGTTCATTAGTCAATATGTAGAAGATGTCTTGTTGTCTCAGAGAATACTCCATCTTTTCTTCCCATCTTTCAAAGTTCTCTTCGTTGAGCCGAGCTGATTTGAAATTGTTTATCTCAGGTTGGCCAATTGAAGTAGATATTGTTAGCACCCAATTTTGGCCCAGGGACTAGAGGTTTCTTTTAATGGGTAACACCGGTTCTTTAAAATAGGCATTTAGGTATGCTTGAAAACCAAGGTGATTAGACAAACTCCAATTTTTAGGCCATGCTCATTCTTTCCTAATCTGGCATCCTAAACCCACGATTTTTTCCTAAGATCTCTATAGGACTTGCTTTCTTCATCTTCCTATTCTTATTTCCAATCTCGTAGTTTCCTAAATTATTGTCCCAAGTTTGGTCACATCTACCTGAGAAATTATGATTTTACCCCTCATCAAAGGTGGACCATTGAATCTTATTATACAAGTACCAAATGACTAATCAGGAGTCACGGATGCATCCGAAATGGTCCAAAACCTAAAAATAGAGTGTTTGATTGTCAAATTCTGTTATATCATGTTTAGATGAATCTTGACTCTTGATTTAGAATCTTTCAAAATCTGATAAAAAGACACCCTAAATGATCAATCTGACAACATAGATGTGCTTAGAACACCCCAAATCTTTGAAACAAAGTGTTCATTCATCAAAATCCATTGTTTTGAGTTTTGATGAATCTCGACCCTCGATTTAGAATCTTTCAAAATTTAAGCAAAGTACACATTGGATGATCAATCGGACATTGTAAATGGATTGCGCATGCATCAAAACCTTCAAATACCAATTACAACTTTCAGAATCTATTTCTAAACCCTCCATCATACCATGCAAATC
>JAOXJP010173009.1:0-12632 GCA_025762735.1 Platanus orientalis
GGCAGACCACCCCCCCCCCCCCGCCTTCTCGTTCAGTTGGGTATGAGACACGTTAAGGTTATATCTGAAACAGTCTAACCAATCTGGTGTCTATAAAGTGTACAAAACAATGTGATCTTGAGGTGATATGCCTCAACTGCTCAAGAGAATGCATTGTATGAACTCTGGAATGGCATTTCATTCTTTTGAGCAGTTGAGATTGCTCTATTAGGACATAAAGAACCCAAGTCTAACTCCTTGTATGTGCGCTACAATTATGGCATATTTGCTTTACAGAACTGTATTATAAATGGAGATTAACAAGCCTCAACTGCTCGTATGAGTAACCATTTCCTGGCTAGACAGCTATATGCCAACTCATACAATCAATTTAAACACAAGTCAGGAACATCCAGTAGAACATTATCGATAATAGAAGTCATAAAGACTGCTTCTAAGATCTATAAACAGCATAGTGGTAATAGGCATCAGATGCAGGACAGCCTAGGGGTGCTGTAAACCTGCCGATAATGGGCCGAAATGAAAGTCCAAATGATTGAAATAAGCCAAGGTGAATGGGTTATTAAGGTTTTAACAAGTGGCCAAATTAGAAACCTCAAATTCGGAAAGAACTTTGGATGAATGTAAACCAGGAATGTTAAACTTGTTTGAAATTTATATGGCAGTATATTTATGAGTGAGGAATAACCCAGAAAATTTTCAAATTAAAGGATGATTAGAAGTATATAAACCATAGTTACCAGAGTGAGAAGTGAAAGCGGGAAGCAATGCGAAAGCGAGAAGCAAGAAGTGAGGCTCAATAAATCATCGTGAAGCGAGAAGCGAAAACCGATTAAGAAATATTTAGAGAACGGATAAGAAGCAATTGGAAAGCAAGTAAAGTGCAATATGGAAGTAACTTCAAACCATTAGAAAAAAAAGTTATAAAATAAAATAAAAATAATAGGTGAATAAGTGATTATGAGTGGGTAGTAATAAAGAAGAAGTCTACAACCAATAAGTACTTATACAATAATTGATTACTAATAGAAAGTAAATAACAATAATTTATGATCAATAATTTCAATACAGTACAATAGAGTGAATAAACTTAATAAATTAGTAAAAAACCTAGAACCTATGCTATGTAAGTAAGAAAGAAACATGACATATAAATCAATATGCAAACCACTTGTTATTAGTAAGATCAACCAACTATAAATATTCAAGTAAGATGGTTTTTATACAAGGTATTTTATAGTTGGGATACTAAATCATTTATTTCTAGAAAATTATTACCAAATTTCATAGATAATATTTTATTCAATACCAACAACATAGGATTTATATTAAATAAAATATATTTTGTTTCCTAGATTGTTTGTCAATGGATTGTATAGATGTTTCTACTTGCTTCCCCAATCACTTCACCATGCTTCCCACGTTTGGGAAGTGTGCTTCCCACTATTTGGGGAAGCGGTTTGGAATTAGCTTCCCAAACGAGCTTCCCACCTTGTACCAAGCTTCCTTGCAGCTATGATGCAGTTGGAGATAAACTCTGAAAGCTACTTAGGGACTGGGAATAAGTTGCAAAGCAAACTTGATTCTGAGTTAGTGCTGTGCCAAAATTGAGAAACTAGAGATTTCTGTTCCTATTAGAAAAGGAAGGGAGATCTTGGTTCATTGCCTTCACATTTACTTCCATGAGTGTTTGAAAAATATGTCATGTGAGCAGCGTTTATGATTTCTTGCATGCCTCTTGGTCTTTAGATCTTGCACTGTATAGTAAGGTGCTTACCTCTTATCTTTTAATACAGCTGTTTTCATCAGTAGGAAGAAGAATGTTGGGCTATATGCTGTATTCACATTAACTTTTTCAGGAATATTATGTTGGCCTTTATGCTGTATTTTCAGTGGTCAGTGTTGTTGTTTTGAGATCATTTTGTAACTTGATTATTTTTCTTTCCCTTTGTGATGTGGGAACAGTTTTACATAATCTCTTCCCCAAGGAAACTGGACTCAGTGTCAGACTCTTCAAAATTGTGTTTAACACTTTCTCCTAAAAAGTCGAGCGAATACCCCTTGTTTTGATTCCTTAATTGGGTAATTTCGTTGAGGGACAGGATGTTAGTGTCACAGCATGGACCTAAAATGAAAATATTTTAGAAGATGCAAGGGATGGAACTTGTCCATCCTGAGTTTGACTGTGGTGAAGCTGATAATGCAATAAAGTTAATGGGGACCTTTTTAAGTTCTCCTGCATTGCCTTAATTATTTTATTCTCCTAATGTGAATTATATTCTACATGCATGTACATATGCTTAAACATGTTCTATGGATGAATTCTAAGTCCATAACATTTTGGCTTTACATGCTTAATTCCCAAAAATATGTTGGATTCTAACGCCCATGTCTGTGTCTGTGGAATGCTACATGGAAGAGCTCTATGTCTACGGTACTAGCGCACCATATTAGAAGAAGTATGAAGTATCCATGTCCTACACATATTAGATACTGGAATTTGTTGTAAAGATGACTTGAGACCTTGAAGGATAATTTAAGGGCTAAGATAACTGTTATAAGAAACTCTTAGAGCCACCAAAAACCTCTCTTCAAGTTCTTCATGCATGGACCCATCAAAACCATATGAAATTTTCCCTAGAAATAAAGAAATATCGTTCTATTAAAGTAAATGTAACCATAAGGACCAAATCTTATCTATGATGTTTTCTTTGTGAACAGAATGGCATTTTGCTTCATCAATTCTCAATGGCTAGGAAAATCCAAGCCTTTTAACTTTAAACATTGTTGGATTGTTGTACAACACTTTGCCTTTTAAAGTTATACCCCCTTTTTGAGTTGTAGTACTTCTACAAAATTGTATCCATGCCATACCCTGTTTCGAAAGAACTTCTTTTCTCTTTTTATCATTTTTTCATCGGTTATAGGAAATTTTTATTCAAAATTGAAGGGAGAAAAGTTTGGGAAAAGCATTTCAAATTTACAAAATGCTTATGGGTGCTTTCTTTAGCAAGGATATCCACTTTATCATAGGCACACACTTCTAGGCCTGTGACTGTACACAGCCGAGCTATATAAAATATCTCTAACACAACAACAACAACAACAAAGCCTTATCCTGATATCTTAACGTGGTCTATAATATTTGAGAGCCTTCATGGATCCAGGAGAGAGTATTAGAAGTGTTTCTTTCAACCACAAGTAGGCCCCTAAAAAATAAGAAAAGAAATCCTTGAAAGATCTTCAATTCTTATAATGAGAACTAGAATTTCACTTTATTGAAGACTTTAAGTCCACCAGATTGGAGAAATTCTTTAAAAAAGTTTATTCTTCATTGAAAGACAGTTCTGATCCTTGCCAATTCAGTATCAAAGGAGCAGTTGTTAATTTTAATTCTTATTCATCCTTTGTGGGATCAATAAGGTAGGATAGGGACCCTTTGCCTCTTTCAAGAACCAATTTTTGTGTATGTTCCAAGTCATTGAAGTTAAATGCCATAGATCTCCTTTAGAGAAGATACCCACAGAAGTCTAGAATCAACCTTTTTCTGTGCATTTGAGATGCTGTTTGAAAAATGCACCTATCTTTCTATTCCCACCATTTTCTTTCCACAAGGTTCAAGGTAATCCAACCCTTCAAAGAGAGACAGAACTCTTGGGCAAGTGAGTTTTATCTGCTGGTGTGATGAGAAATCTCTCGTTAGCTTTGGTAATGGCCTTTTGTGTATGTGGTCCTACCATTTCCCTATTTTAGAATCACTATAATACATCATTACATATCAAAGTATTCCTGGCTAAGAGAATAATAAATAGATTAATGGTATATTGTCTCCACAGTTAGGCACATTAAGCACATATTAATTTAAAAGTTTTGCCTATGGCAAGATGATTGGGGTAAAGATCTTTGTCATGCAACACTATTCACTATCCAAGATCTCTAACCAAGAGATGAATGCTGGAGGGAATGATAACCTTGAGAACGGTGTAGAATGATTGCACGGAGAAGGTATTGTTTGGGTTCCATCTCCAAATCTTCTTTTTGTTGATTTAAGTCTTTTTAGATTTTTTATGTTATTTAATCCTTTTGGTAGATTGCTTGTTTTAGCATACAAAATTGCCCAAAAAATAGATCAATTGTCTTCTTGTATGACATACTAAGGTTCTGTAATGCATACTTGCGGATAAGCTTGCTAATTGGGGATGCTCTCCCTTAAGTTCTACTGATAAAATTAAATGAAAAAATGTATAGTGTTAACTGCATATTCTCTTTTTTGGCGGTTGGAATATCGGAGTACAATTATGAATTCATAATTGACACATGCACCTCTGCCTACATTTCAGATCTGTGAATTCTTTTTGTAGTTCAATAGACTCTTTCTTCATCAGGTTGGTGAGCTTATTGGTGGAAGCCAAAGGGAGGAACGCCTTGAATATTTGGAAGCTCGTTTAGATGAGTTAAACCTTAGTAAGGAAAGCTATTGGTGGTATCTTGATCTGCGGCGTTTTGGTTCAGGTCAGGGGTCTTTTCTCTCATTGAAATTAGCAATTTTCTTATGTTGTGGAATGTTGCAGTGGGATCTTTTATAGTTGGTTACATCATGTACAAGGATTATTTCTCTCTTAGAAAATATCATTTGGGTAGTGTTCTGAAAATTAGTTAGCAAGGGTGTTAAAATTCACAGTTTGGCACATATGTCATCTATCTCAAAACATTGAGGCTCAAAACTCAAACTTTTGTACTATACTATTGGCTAATAATTTTTTTTTAATGATTTTAATTCATGTTGTCTGCTTTGGCTATTGTTGTCTCTGGTTCTCTATAAGCGTCATGAATTCCTTGCTCCCATATGAATCTGATACTTACAAATTGTACAATCATTATAATGAAAATATTCAACTCAACTCAACTCGACAAACTGTTATCCCAACTAATTGGGGTCGGCTACATGAATCCTGTTCTGCCATTCCACTCTATCTAGGATCATATCTGCCATTAAATCACAGGCACAGATGTCTTTTCTCACTAGTTTAACCCAAGTCAATTTGGCCTTCCTCTTTTCTTTAATCTCCTTCACTTTGTACCATCTGACTTTTTCATTGGTGCAGTCATCATCTTCATCACACATGACCCAACCATCTCAGTTGACTTCCCTCATCGTGTCAATTATTGGTACTATACTAAGCTCCCATAAATGGATTCATTTTTTATTCTATTCTTTATAGTCTTGCCAGTCATCCATCTCAATATTCTCATCTCAGCTCCACTCATTCTATGTAATTTCTTGGCTGCCCACCATTCTTCTCCATAAAGCATGGCTAGTCTTACAACCGTTTATAAAAAATTTCCTTCAATTTTAATGGTATTTGTCTATCACTCACAGCATTCTAGTAGCACCTTCCCACTTCATCCACCCTACCCTAATTTTGTGAGAAACATTCTTTTCAATATCTCCCTTCTTATGGATGATTGAATCAAGGTAATGAAAATGGTTACTCTGGGTTATATCTTGATTATCAAATTCAACTACTCCCTTGTGTCTACTCCTATTTTTACTAAATTTGCATTCAATATAATTCTATTTTAGTCTGGCATATCGTATAACTTTTTTATTTTTTATTATAGACCATCCCTCTACAACTCTAACATGACATTCATTCCCTCTAATTTTCTCCATCAAAACACTAGCATGAGCAAGTAGGGTATTGGCCCATAACTGTATTCTATTTATATTATGACACTCAATTGATGGTATCAGATCCAGATGACCTGGGGTTATATTTACTAGAGATCTACACAAATAGTAGTTGTATATGCATCTACTCCCCACCGTTTTCATCTATTTTGTACTTTCTCTTTCTCTGAGTGGATCACTTTCGTCTTTTTTTTTTAATATTCTCTGCATTTTTTTTTAAATGTTTGTATAACTATCATTAGCTTTTCTGAGCGGGTCCAATGGTGGGGCTTATGTTGCTTTATTATTATTGTTATTTTATATGTTTGTTTCTTCCTGGTGATTTTCCAGATATTTTGTCGTTGTCTTTTTGGATGTCTAAAGTCCCAAGGTTTTGCTGTTAAAACCTTCTGGTTTCAAGTTTCTTGTCAGATGGTCTTGATCCTCCAAACCTTAGCATATGTTCACTTTTCATTAAAAAAATATCAAATCGTTCTAACTTTTAAACTACTTGGACACAATTATACCTGTTGCTTTACGGGACACCTCTCATATATTGATTTTTTAAAAAATATTTTCTGCTTCCAACATGTGTTTCTATTCCTTTATTTCCATTTTTAGTTACCTTCCAATCTTGATTAAGTTATGTCTCACTATGAGTGGAAGAAGGCTATCCTAGAGGAGATGGGAAGCATCGGATAAGAAATTTTCACATCATTACATGTTCAATGGGAAGGGAATACCACCCATGGGGTGAAATAGGTTTTAGTAATCAAGTTTTGGCCGGTGAGCTCGTCAGGTAGTATGAATGCTGACAGAGTGATCATGATGCAGCCAATTTTATGAGGTTAATGTATATACCTCTTCGTAAGAGGACAAGGTTCAAAGCGCTGTAATTTTTTGGGGTTTTTTTAAGAGTTAATTAGGTGCTAGGGGGTTGAGTGAAATAAGGCAAAATTGCCAAGATTTGAGGGAGTCTTAGAGATGCACGACCAACCCTCTTTTTTAGCCTTTTTGGACAAAAGTCGAGTGGGGCCCATTTTACAGCTGGTCGACACTCCTAATATTTCCAGATTTTGGAGATATTTGGAGATCTCTTGTGGAGCCCAATTCCAACCAAAATTATTGGCCAAGAGTCCTCATAAGTTGTTTTTTTTAGAAAATTTCTTTTGTTTTAGATTAGGAAGTTTCTTCTATTCAAGGTCCTAGAATATAGGGATTTTATTTTTCATTTATTCTCATTGTAAGCCTATTTAAAGGCACCCATCCCCATGAAATAAAGGAGTGAAGAATATGTTTTGAAAGTGCACGTGTGTGTGTGATTAGCAGGTTGCGACCCATGCTCTCCCCTAGGGTAGAGTTGTGGACTCTCCTCCTATCTTCTCTCCTCCTCTCCTTTCCCACGAGTGGAGGTAAGTTCTTTCTCCTCTTCTTTCTTCTTCCCTCTTTTTTCTCGTTTCTTGTTCTTTTTTTCTTCAACTTCAATATTGTTTATGGTTTTCTAGTTTCTTTCCTTAAACCGAAAACAACCTTGCGTATATAATTTCACAAACCAGATCAATTCCAAATTTGATGAAATTTGGAACAGTGTTGCATCTTAGACCCAAGATTCACCCTGTCTAAGTGTAAAATTTTCTGACGCATTGTCAGGGGTATTTTGGTAATTTCACACAACTGCATAGATTTTCTAAAATTTGAATTTTGGTTTTTTTTTTTTTTTTCCTTCTTTCAATTTGTGGTTTCCCTAGAGATATCCTACATCCGATCGACTATAAGATTACATCAACTTGATTAAAGAACACTTCTCTTTCTTGGAAATTTGCATGTGGAGATCTATATATCATATTCTTTTTTCTCAAAGGGAATGGGGAGAAAAAGTTAGCCTTTAGAAGAAAATGGTTATGGCATGGGATAGTCTTCTCATGCATGGTTGAAATGGTTCATAGAGGAATTGAAGAAACAACGTTCAGTAAAATTAGTATTAATCAACCTGTACATGTTAAAGATGAGGGACCAGGATATCTCTTTGACTTATGCTGATGATATTGGTGGACCATGGAGTTTATCAAAGATTAGCTGGGAAACCCAACTTACTACTGCTGGAGGTCAGTTGGAGGTCCCTTTAATCTGTCAAAGATTGGTTGGGAAGTTCATCTACTTGAATCACAAGCCTTGATATTTAATTTGGTATTAGGGATTGCCATGTTCATTTACCTCTTGTTGCCCATATGGTAGTCATGCCTAGTGTTTTGAGACATCCTAAGTTGGACATGGGGCGTGGTATTCTGCTCTTAACATGGCCATTATTCAGTGTTAACCTACTTGCATGACAATATGGTTGGTTTTACTTGTCCTAGACGATTGATAAGAGGATTTTTCTTTGGGGCAAGGGGAATTTTTGGGGACCTACTCATAGAAAAATGAAGAAACACTTTAAGTTTTGCTAAATCTAGAGTTGATGCCAAGTACTATGCCAGGACACTTTTGTAGCATTTTGGTTGCTTTATTCACTTTGATGTAGGAGTTGATGGTAACTAATGAGATTTGATATGATGATGACAACTAATTAACTTTGTAGATGTAATTTGACAATCAGGTTGCTTCATATCTAATCTAGTTTTTAAACAGTGGTGGAACATTGTTTCTTCGGCTAATATCTTGGGGTGTAAAGTGGGGTCATGGCCTGCATCGTATCTTGGGCTTCCTTTGGGAGCTTGTTTCTAAGGCTGTGTGGAACCCTGTGTTGGAGTGCATCTCCAATAAGTTAGACTCTTGGAAGGCTCGGTTGTGGTCTTTGAAAGTCCATTATGAAGGTTAGGAATCTCTATTCCTTAGCTATAGATCCCATGGGTAGGGTTTCTGACATTTTTTATGAGGAGAGCAACATTGGGAGGCCACGGTTACGTTGGAATTTGAATGATTGAGAGATTGGAGATTTTGAAAATTTGTTGGCTTTGCTTGAAGGTTCTAAGCCTAATCCGTCGATGGGGGATAGTTGGGAATGTGTTATTTCAAAAAAAGGTACCTTCACTCCAAAGTTTCTTTATTTGGAATTTGGTGGTTTTATGATGAGTTCGTTTCCTATCAATGGCATTTGGATCCTGGGTATCCTGTCAAAAGTGGCGTTTTTTACGTGGAACGTCTTCCTTGATAAGATTCTTTCCATGAACCACCTTCAAAGTTGGAGTTGGAATTTAGCAAATAGATATTTGACGTGTCTGATGGAGGAGTTAGTGGATCATATCTTTATTCACTGTGCTTTGAGGCATGCAGTTTGAATTTCCTTCTTTCCCATCTTAATATTTTCTGGGCATTTCCTTTTCATTTTCGTGGGCTAATCCCCAGTTGGTGGATCCGTGATTTGGATGGGTTACTTGCAACCATTTGGGCTTATCTTCCGGGGGCTATTTGCTGGGGTTTATGGAATGAGAGGAATTCTAGGATCTTTGAGGGAAAGTCAAAAAGGTCCAAATTCACAATACCTTATTATAGTGGATATCTATTAGGAGTGACTTTGTTGAAGGAGAGTGGGTTTCCATTTGGAGCTAGTCTCTTTGTTGTGTTTTTTGGGGGTCTTTCTTTTGTTTTGGCTGTTTTTTTTTCTTGCTTGTGTTCTTCACTTTTTTGATGAGGTTCCTTTTGTATCTTCCTTTTTGTTCCCTTTCTGGTTTTCAATAAATTTTATCCCCTTCTCACAAAAAAAAAAAAAAAAAAAAAAAAAAGTTGGACTCTTGGAAGGCTTGTCTTCTTTCTAAAGGATGCTGGCTTACCTTGATTAAGAGTGTTCTTTCTAGTATCCCTAATTATTATTTTTTGCTCCTTAAGATCCCGGTTCTAGTAGCTAACAAGATTGAGGCTCACTTTAGGAACTTTCTTTGGAATGATTCGAAGGAGCATCACAACTTCCATTTGGTTGATTGGAACTGTGTGTTGTCTTATCTTAAGGGGGGTCTCGGAATTAAAAAAGTTAAAAGCCGAGAATCAGGTGTTGTTGGGTAAGTGGATTTGGAGGTTTGGGGAGGAGAGTGAGTTTATTACGGAGGGTGATTATGGCTGTGTATGGTTGTATCTCGGATTGGGAGCTTACGGAGGTTAAGGGCTCGCATGGGGTTGGGTTGTGGAAGTCAATCATTCTACACATGACCCTTTTTAGGCATTTCACTCGGCTGGTGGTGGGTTCGGGGGAGGCCATTGGTTTTTGGGAGGATTTGTGGTGTGGTAATTCCCCGCTTATGAGGGATTTTCTCAATATTTTTCTACATGCCTCGAACAATCACAGTTGTGTGATGGACAATTTTGGCAAAAGAGGTGGGGATTTGGTGTCCCACACTCCGTAGGAATCTTAATGATTGGAAATGTGAGGAGTGGTTAAGTCTCTAGCGAAGGTTGGAGGATTTTACTTCGGTACCTAGGGAGCGGGATAAGCAAATTTGGAGGCTTAACTCAAATGGTCGGTTCTCCTCGAAATCATTTTATGATGGCTTGGTGTGTGTGAAGGTTGTGGGCCTTCAGTTTAGAAATATTTGGTTGTTTGGGATTCCTTCCCAGGTTAACTTCTTTGTTTGGATTTGGACAAAATTCTTACTCTCAATCATCTAAAAAGTAGAGACTAGAATCTGGCCAATAGATGCGTTCTTTGCACTAGCGATGAGGAGTTGGTGGATCACCTTTTCCTCCATTGCTATTGGGTGAGAGATATTTGGACCTTTTTCCTCTCTCGCTTGAATATTGATTGGGTCTTCCCTAGGTCAGTTAGTGATCTTTTCTTTGGGTGGGGGGCCTTTGGAGTGGACGGCATTGATGGGGTCATTTGGGGTTACCACCCCAGGGCTATCTGTTGGGTGGTGTGGAAGGAGTGGAATCGTCGTTTTTTTTTTTTTTATGGCTTAGGGGTCTTGAATGATTGCCTTTGCCTGAGGGTTTATGAGCTTATTGGGATTGGATTTCGGTTTCTTTGGATTTCAAGGAGGATTGGGTTGACTTGTGGGTGGGGAGGATTTAGTCTTTTGTTGCCTTTGTTGAACATGGTTTTGGTTTTTTGGCTTTGTCCGTTTGGGTTGGATTTTTTTCATTCTTTCCTTTTACCTTTCTTTTTTTTTGTTTGCTCTTTTTTTTTTTAATTTCTTTCTTTCACCGCCCTGGTGAAAGGCCTACATGGGCTTTTATTTGTTGTTTGTTTGTTCTTTTACTTTTTGGTCTAATAAAATTTTCTTATCTCTAAAAAAAGCAGTGGTGGAACATGTTGTAGTTAGGGCTATCAATTGAGTTGGGCTAAGGTCAAGCCAAGCCAAGCCCGGGGTATAGTACTTGAGCCCGAGCTTAGCTCGAGACACCTTGCTCAAACTTAGCTCGAGACACCTTGCCCGAACTCAACCCAATTTAATTAAACAGGCTTTGGGCTAAGTTCGGGCTAGCCTGAAGTAATCAGCGATGCGGGACATGGGACTGAAACGTCAACAACCACAACCTCTTTGACTATGCCGCCAGCGATTCTTGAATGGAGTGAACCTCTTCGGCTAGGGGTGGCAACGAGCCTAGCTGAGCCGAGCTTTGCCTAGCCCAACTCGGGCTCACCACAAGAAGACAAAGCTTAGGATCAGCTCAGGCTCGTGATGAGCTTGAGTTGTTGAGCTCGGCTCAAGCTCGTAGAAGTAAGCTTGGCTCAGCAGTCAAACAAAAGTTTACAGCATCGACACGTATGGAGATGAAGCTAATATGACCTTTGGGTGGGTTAACCTCTCAAAGACTAAAATCCCAAATTCTTTACTTCTTCCATGATCAACTCACCTCCCCCTTCTCAAGTTTTTAGACGCCAACACCGACCATGCCACCGACGAAGAAGACAACGATGTTCCCAAACATGATCTTTGTTCCAATTTTCCGGCATATCTAGTTCTCAAGAAAAAAACTCTCCGTCTCGTTAAAAATTGCAAGTAAGTTATCGGTTCACAAATCTGAACAGAGGCGAGCACCAAAATGCGAACAATTTTTCGTAGAAATTTTAAACATTGACAATCTTTTGAAGAAATTTTTACAACAAAAGAAATCATTTTTTTTCCAACTGTAGACATTTCTCTCTCATCTGAACATGAATGAACCAAGCATCAAAATGAGAAAACTTTTGTGCTACATAAAATCTCTTTCATTTGTGATGGAATCTTGGTCCCCAATTTTTTTGGGCAAGGCATTGTTTCATTCATTCATTCTCAAGTCTTGCACCCTAATGGGATATCAATATCGATGTGTCTCCGATTTGTCTCTTCTCCATATACACCCTCTTTTGAGATGTGAAACTCAATGTTTTCATTGAAACCTATGCAATTGCAGGAGCTACACATCCATTGATTATTTTTAGGAGATCGGTGACCCCCAAATAATTATTTTCCTCACAGTGAGTCCATGTTTCAGAAGTATGTTGCCTCTCTTGATAGAACCTGTATAAAATTGAAGAAATGATAAATAAATAAAAAAGGAGAAAAGACCCCCAAATCCGAACTTACCTGCAAATTTTCACCAAATATAGAGTGACCTTGCCGGAGATAAAGAGTTTTTTTTTTTTTTTTATGTTGGAGGGAGAACTAGGGACATCATAATAGAAATCAGTTGCAAAAGATCTTCGCTAGCGTTGTCATTGGTGGCATCATCACTATTGTTGTGTGTCGTCGTCGCCTTCTGATGACTAGAGGAAGGGAGCAAGGGGGAGAAGATACACCTTTTGGGTTTCAAAACGGAAGATTAGCCTACAGGTTCTCAACCCTAGGATCTCAAGTGGGTTGGTATCCACTTGGTGCTTGTCGATCGGCACCAGAAACTTTGCATTAAACTAAGCTTTTGGCGAGCCGAGCTTTTAGCAAGCTAAGCTTTCAGCTTAGTGAAGCTCGGCTCAGGCTTGCTTAGAAAACAAGCTTAAATTCAGGCTCAGGATCGGCTTGGTGAGCTTATAATGAGGCTCAAGCTTGGC
>JAOXJP010173020.1:0-12631 GCA_025762735.1 Platanus orientalis
GCTCTTGTGGTCTGTGTAGATCTCACATGGAACCCCATACAAATAGAGCCTCCATATCTTGAGTGCAAAAACTACTACCGCAAGTTCCAAGTTGAGAGTTGGATTATTCTGCTCATAAGGCTTTAGTTCTCTTGAGGCATAGGCAAACACCTTTCCTTCTTGCATCAACACACAACCAAGTCCTTTATGAAAAGCATCACTATAAATCATATACTTTCCTCTAGTGTTGGATGGTAAAGTCAAAACTAGTGCTGATATCAAACGGTCATTCAACTCTTGGAAACTCTTTTCACAGGCTTTATTCTAATCAAACTTGGCATTTTTCTAAGTTAACTTAGTCAAAGGTCCTGAATTGCTTGAAAAACCTTCTATGAACCTTTTGCAGTAACCAGCTAAACCCCAAAAAATACAAATTTCTCACATTCGTAGGCCTTGGCTAATTCACAACAACTTTTATCTTCTTGGGATCCATAAAAATTCCATCCTTGGAGATAACATGCCCCAAGAAAGTAACTTGATCAAGCCAAAATTCACACTTGTTGAATTTGGCATATAATTTATGGTTTCTCAATGTCTGCAAGGTAATTCAAAGATATTCCTCATGTTCTTTGACACTTCTTGAGTAGACCAAAATGTCATCAATGAACACTATTATGAACTGGTCCAAATATGGTCGAAAGACTCAATTCATTAAATCCATGAATGTTGTAGGAGCATTCGTTAGTCCAAAAGATACAACTAAAAACTCATAGTATCTATATCTTGTCCTGAAGGCAGTCTTAGGTATATCATCACTCTTGATCCTCAACTAATGGTAGCTAGATCGAAGATCAATCATTGAGAAAACCTTCGTCCCTTGTAGTTGATAAAAAAGATCATTAATACAAGGCAATGGGTACTTATTCTTCACTGTAATCTGATTCAGCTGCCTGTAGTTTATGCAAACATGAAAGATCCATCCTTCTTTTTGACAAATAAAAATGGTGCACCCCATGGAGAAACACTAGGGCAGACAAATCCCCTATCAATGAGGTCTTGTACTTACACCTTTAGCTGTTTCAACTCTGCTGGCGCCATCTGGTATGGTGCCATAGAAATAGGCTTAGTGCCTTCTATTAGTTTTGTTACAAATTCAATTTCCCTTTTAGGGGGTAATCTAGGAAGATCGTCCTAAAATACATCACCAAAGTCTCTAACAATGGATATGTCTCCAAGCTTTAGTTCATTTCCTTAGTCTATAATGACATGAGCTAGATAGCCTAGTCCCCCTTTCTGCAATAGTTTCTCAGCTCGAAGAGCAAAAATGAGCTTAGGAAAACTTCTAGTGCCCTTAAACACAACCCTAAGTTGAACAGGAATGTCAAAAGTGACTTCCTTACTATAACAATCAACCTTGGAATAATGAATAACAAGTCAATCCAAGCCTAAAATCACATCAAAGTCTAAAATGTCTAGTAGGATCAAGTCTGCTAGCATGTCAACTCCATCAAGGAGAATAACACATCCCTTGCATACTAATTCAATAAATATAGTCGTCCCAAGTGGAGTGGATATTGCTAGTGTTGATGTATATTGTCAATTTCATATTGTATAAAATACATGGAGTGGTAGATTAGGCATGGCATGAGCACATTGAATATCTTAGTCATGCCTATAATCATCAAGTGTTGGTTTTCGAGAAGGAAGACGAACTCCATCACTTGAAGTCAAGGACGATCCATTCCTAAAAGTTGCCAAGGTCCGAAAAGCTTGAAGACTCGACTCATCAAAGCTCAAGAAAGGTTTGTGAAGATACTTAACGTGTTAGACATAGGTTAAAGAACTTAAAAAACCTTTACATAATCACATGGACCAATGAATGCTACCTACATAGGTTCTCAAGTGAGTAGGAGTAGGATTTTGGCAAAATGGCGCAAAAATAGAGGAATCGGATCGATCGAGAGGGTGTCAGATCAATCCACACTTAGCGGATCTATCCGCTACTTACCGGATCAATCTGGTAAAGCTCAGGTGTCTCAGACTAAGACACTAGATCAATCCAGGGATGCCAGATCGATCCAACATCATAAAAATTCAAAAATATATACAAATCTGCGTCTGTAATTTTTTTACCATTGGAAAAGATGCCTAATCAAGGGTGTACGACGGTGCTCATCTCCTATAAGTATGAGAGAAGCTCAAATGAGCTCTTGAACACCAAGAATACAAGAGATCACACACAAAGAAAAGAGAAAAGCTTTTTGAGAGGGAGCAAGGCATCCTACACCTCCCAACAGCCAAAGGCTCCAATACATGTGCATCTATTAAAGATCAAGAGCCTTGAAGTGCTTTCCTAGCAATCTACTTGAAAAACAAGAAGAGGGAAGTAAGGAGAAGGGTTTACTCTCAAGTAAACCCTTGTGAAAAGCTTCAAGAAGCTAGAGGCTCTCTTGGAAGCTCAATGGAATAGATTGGTAAACAAGCTCAACAAAGGAGCAACCACCTAGAAGAGCATCAAGCAATACATCAACCTCTTGAGGTAATTTGTATTGATTATTATTTAGTTTGAGGCCCACACCTGCTGGAGACACCGGGTGTTGACCTTAGCACTACCACTGAAGACACCGGTAGTGTAGACCAATACCCGTTGGAGACACTAGGTATAGACCTCTCCTGCCAGAAACACCAAGAGTAAAGCTTGCTATGCAACTGGAATAGGTTTTATAATTTTAACCTTGATTGTAATGCAATTCAATCTAAATAAAATTTTGTAGCTCGGTTGGGAGCCTTGGAAGTGGATGTAGGCCCGAGAGCCGAACCACTATAAATATTGTGTTGTGTGCATGATTATGGTGTATGTGTGTGAATTGCCTCTTCTCTCTATATGTACATCTTATATATATGATCATTCATTTGCAATTAAGTGAAAACCATAAAGTGACTAAAAGATCAATATCACAAATTACCATTGCATTACACTTGACTTTATGATAATTAAAGCATACTTATAAGTGCACTAAAATTCCAAGGATTACAACTAACATCTTAAATTAGAATTTTAAATTGGGGTAAGCTTAAAAGAATTTTAAAAAATATCATATTCACCCCCCTTCTAGGATAATAGAACCGGACTATCAATTTTTTTTGTTAGGGTAATCATAAGTAGAGAGATTGGTTGTTGTCAGTCTTAAGGAATATCTATTCTGTGATGAGTTTCTCATAATTGGGAGAAGCAAGGATGCATAAGGTCTAAAATTACACTATTTAGATAACGGGAGAGGTCTTAGGGATCCTTTGAGGGTTGAAGGGTAAATTCCTGGAGGTGAAAAAGGTAAAATAGTAATTTTTTGCTTGCAAGTCAAAAAATGTGAAAATGAGGATTCTTTACCTATGATGCTTCATGACAAGATGGCTTATATAGGTGAGAGAAATTCTATGATCTGAGTGGTAAATAATGAGTTCTGGGCTTTTGAAGGTAAAAGGGTAAAATGGTAATTTTTTTACCTATGATGCTTTGTTGAAGAAAGGTTATGAAGGCTAGAAAAATTGCAGATAACATGGATGGAGTTTTTAAATCTGGACCCTCAAAATCCTATGGACGCTTTGGTGGAGGATTAGGGTGTTACCCAAAATGATGTATTTGGGTTGTAATGAGGTCCTTGACTGGTTCATTTGTGACTAAAATATCTAAAAAGACTTCTTAGGGAATGCCTAATCTCCTCGAGTCCAGGTTTGCTCTTCCTAAACCAAGGATACCTAAAGTCTTAATGCCTAAATGTTGTTATGCTATCATTATTCTATCAACTGACTCAAGTCAAAATTTGGGTGCTAACGATGACCAATGAAAAGTGATTAATAAATACTAAGATAAGGACAATGAAAATTAATGAGTGATAAGTAACCTACTATAAATAACAAGTAAGAGGGTGAATGATTATGTACCAAGATAATAATGGACTCATTGAATATAAAAGTAGAATTTCATATGTCTCATTATGTAAATGTATTTTTATGATTGTTAATTACTTAAGAATGATGCATGCCTAGTCTAAAGTGATTTGTATTTGTATATCCATGTTAGGAAAGTATAGTCTATGCATGGAAAATGAATAGAAGTGCTCATTGAGATGTATACTAGGTATCTTACTATGGATGGACTATGAAATATTTACCATGTGATAGTTAATACATATTGCCATGTATATTGCCAATTGTAGATATGGAAAAAATGTTATATATATATATAAAAGCATACATAGGTATGAGAAGAAGCCATATATAGGTAGAATCATGCATATTGTCATATATGGATGTTAGAAGAATGCCATGAATAAAAAGAAACATGTGAATTACAATGCCTAGTTCCTACATAAAGAATCATGATGATGAATACTTAGATCTTGTGATGACTAGGCATGCCTATACGCTAGAATTGATATGTATTTTATATGAAGATATACTTAATATTTTGTATTGAAGGATTCATGTTTTACTTGTCCAATTTTTGTAGTAGGTTTTGTGTACATACTTACGAGCTATGGATCTCACCCATTCATACCATTTTTCTAGGTGATGTTTAGTGTAGGTACACCATTTGGAGTGTCTAGAAGTCGAAAGAGAGGCATGCAGTTGATGTTACCTCTTTTAGTTGTTTAGTTCGTTCTTAGAATCTTACTTTGTATTAAACTTTAGAATTGGTTGTATTAAGTTTGAAGTTTAGAAATTGAGATTTGTAGTCTTATGATTATAGATTTGAGATGTGATGAGCAGAGATTAGTGACATGATAGTTGGTATGTTTATATATTATGGTTTATTTTTATTGTACCTTTAAGATTATGGTTCAATGTGATAGTTTATGATTTCATTGCTTATATGGTTTTAAGGTTAAGGTTAAGTATTCCATGAAGATCACAGGTTCAAGTAAAAGGCTTAAACTTATAGCCAATTTCATATAGATCCGATTTAGTAGCAGCCTAATTTCACGCCCAAATATGGTGATGAAATTTAGGGTCGTTACAATGTATCTCTAAATGTTTTGAGGTTTGTGAGTTTTCTACATCTCTCGGATGTTCTGGTCACAATGTAACTATCATAATTAGATTCAGGGAGGGGTAGGTAAGTTAAAACTGACTCCGAACGACCCCGAAATAACTCGTACCTATGTAGAAAGGGAAAAATTATAAAATTGTATTTTAAAATCTTGATATGAAAGGTGACCTTTGAAATTTATAAGACACAAGCTTTGATTGTTCGCAAAACCGATACCCAAGTCAAAATCTATGTCTTATACCCTGATTTGTCTTAAACTAAACTTCCCGTGGAATTGAGATGGATTTTTCCTGGGTCTTCGATGGAAACATTGGTGACCATGACATTTTTAAGTCGTAGAACTATGATTTTACAAGACCTAATAGGCTAACAATCTGATTCCCAATGAATTTTTGGGAGGATCCTAAAGGAAGGTCACTTGACCAAAAAATACAGCCTGAATTTGTGAAGAACTATGCATTGGGATGTGTTTAATCTATGTATTGACTTATCTATTAGGGTGTTCATCAAAGATTTTGAAAAATCTAAGAAAATGGGTCTGACCTTGAGGGATTTAGGTTCCTAAACAGTTCTCGGAGGTTCACCAAGTGTCCAATGCTGTAAAAAGTGGTTCTACTGTGATTTAAGAGAGAATGGGGTGATCAGGGCATATTGGGTTTCATGGAAGCCTGATGTGGGTTTTCTTGGGAGATCTTGGGTTTTCCAAAATGAGGCTATTAATTAGCTAAGTGTTTGATCTATGACAAACTTTCAGAGGTTACTGAAGGTCTATCACTTGCTACAAAATGATTGGGCTTGTTCTAGGGAGATTAGAGAAATTGATGGACAATGATCCTGTCAGTACTTGAGTTTGACGCTTAGCCTTGAAGTCTTCAAAAACAACCAAGAATTAGCCTCTAACTGATATGAATTTGGCTGTCTAGAGGTCTTTTTGGGACCTACAAAAGGTTAAATATGGCCAAAATTGTCTTTTGAGGGTTTGGGAAAATATTGAGACTTTGGGGTTCTTGGGTCTTTGGATATCTTGGTCCTTGAGGTAGCTTTGAAGATAATTAGGATGGAGGGTACAAGACATGACTTTGGGCCATTTGGATAATGGGGGTAATGTCTAGGGTTTATTGAGGGTCTAATTTTGAGAGAAATTATGAATTTTGAAGATATAGGGGTAATATGGTAATTTTCTTAGCTTTTTGTGCTTCAATGTGAGAAGGCTTATGAAGGCTGAGGGGTCCTAGAGAAAATGGGTCCAATATACTATAATTGGGATTTTTAAAGGTGCAGGGGTAAAATGATAATTTACCAGCCTTTTAATGCTTTAATGTGGGAAGGATTATAGAGGTTGGCAAATTCATAATGCTCAAATGTGGGAAGACTTATGAAGGACAAGGGGTCTCGGAGAAACTAAGTCCAAATAGACTAATAGTTGAGATTTTTTAAAGGTGTAGGGGTTAATTTGCTAGCCTTTTGATGCTTTAATGTGGGAAGGCTTATGAAGGTTGGCAAATTTAAGATGAAATGGAGCTAATGGATCAAAAGTTGACCCTCAAAGTCCTAGAGCGCCTTTTTGGGGGAAAGTAGGGTTTAGCCTGGCTGATCTTTGGATAAAGTGTGGATATCATTATTGTGCTTGCCACTAGAATATCCATTGAGAATGTCTAACTATCTAAAGTTTAGGGGTGTCTAGACCTTGTCACAATCCCATGCTGTGATGAACTCATCTGATTCCATTAATTGACCCGGGTCAAAATTTGGGTATTGACATCCCCTATTCTTCTTATTCATCAATGTTGATTTTTTATTAATTCTATTGATTCCCCAGCCAAAACTGTAGAATTTTTGTGTTTACACTTGGGATCCGTATCCATTGAAAGTTTTGCTAGCATAAACATGTTGATTTTATCCATGTTCATTTTGGAAAATTTTGTGGAGCATCTTTCTTAGATTTTCTAAATGAGTTAGAGAATTTGAGCTACTTTATTTTATCATTGGTTTTATTTGGCATGAAAATGTTTTATATTCCATAGATTTTTATATGTCATTAGATTTAGGTTGAGCATCCTCATTTGCATTTCAGTTTTAGTTTTATACATGAGATTCATAACTTTGGTTTCGGTTCATTATGAGATTGGACATATGGATATCTTTTGTATAACACACTCATATAGTACCTATATTACTTTGCATAAGTAATAGAGGACCTAGAGCAGGAACAGTCATAATAGAAACTCATGGGATTCTTACCATGGCAAAGGTATGGTTCCTCTGATCTTAAACAACACATGCCAAGCAAATCAATTACTCACATCATCCAAATATGCACCCAAAAAGGAAAGAAGAGACAGAATGCATATGATTTTTGTTGTTTCAAATATTTCACATTACCAGTCCAAATAGTAAAATGACTTATAGACTAGTCAAACCTATCAAAACACACATTAATACAACATATGGGCCAACACCAGTCCCCAGTAGCCATCACCAAGGCCAGAACCACACCTTACTACTTGAGGCATTACCCATTGATGCAAAGACAACCTCACTACTACCATCAGTAGC
The DNA here is from genome assembly GCA_025762735.1 of Platanus orientalis. Classification (NCBI taxonomy): domain Eukaryota; kingdom Viridiplantae; phylum Streptophyta; class Magnoliopsida; order Proteales; family Platanaceae; genus Platanus; species Platanus orientalis. Next base: position 7,586 of record JAOXJP010173020.1, read on the forward strand.
ACCAAACACACCCAATGCACCCCAAAAAGCTGTTATCCAATGTTATTACAGTAGTCAAGATGGGCTATACCTTTTCTAAAATACCTATTCATAAGTAAAACAAGGAAGACCCTTTCCCCTTTTATAAAACTATTTGACCAATCTTATCAAACATAAAATAAAAATATAGCTCCATCTATTGTAGGCTTCCTTAGGTGCACCCCATTTTTATTAAAAGCTTTATTTCAAACATTTATAACTACCTCTCATCAACCATAGTTAGAAAAGAAACATGCAACACAGCACAAGGATTTAAAAGGGAGTGATAGAATTTTAAGCATCATAATAATATATTTACCCATATCTAATTCAAGCTTGTTAGAATAACATTACATAGTTGTTGGACCTAACCCATGGGGCTACCACATAGGTGTGGGCCATCTTATTTGAAGGACTACAAAGTCATCACACATAAATAAGAAAGTTTGAAAACATCCTTTCCTAAAAAAAAAGTCTGAAAGTATTCCTTTCCTCATTGACCGTAGGCCACAGCTGAAGTAACAATGACTGAGAGGCATTCATAAATAACAAATGAATAACAACTCTAGTGAGTTGTGGTTTAAGAACCAAATACAAACTTTTGATAAAAAAAAAAAAGGATAATGAAGAACTTTTAGGAACAGGCCTATATAACAAAAGTCTAAAAAAGGACTCATTTGATTTATCCTTATCAAAGAAATTTTGGTTGAAGAAATTAATATAAACATCAGTTCGTATGGACTTTTGACACTTAGTAAACTTAGTGAGCAAAAGCCCAGTGTAACAATGGTGTATTTATCCCAATTGAATCTTTTTTTAAGAGGCACCAAAATTAGAGAATCAAATAGAAACCCACATAGAATTCATGTTATCCAAAATAAATAAATAAGATAAACAGAATACATTTTGTGCAAAATAGAGAATTAAGTAGAAGAATCTACGATAAATATGACCAAATCCCAAAACATTCAAAAAAGCATTGCTACGATTACAAGCCCATACACTTTGCATAAATTTTGGCATCTCATACCTAACAAAGGAAATTACTGAATTGACAAGTAAGCAATCATTACTCGTGAAGAATAACTGAGAGAAGTAAAGAGGGTGAGGGATATTCCTTCACCTTTGTTGCACACTTTGTAATTCTCTTTTATCCCGGCAGCAGAAAAGAGCAATGGATACGAGGCTAGTGGTTTAATAGAGTGCAGGTCATTTAGGGTTTTGTAAGAAGAATCCTCTTAAGAGTATAACCTATAATTTTGCACAAGTATGCATTTTTTTTTTGTAGGTGTGGCCAAATTTGAGGCAGTGTCATGAGTTTCCTATAGACCGAAAAGCCAGATTAAACCATAATGTAGTTCAATACATGCTCTACCTCTTGCATTGATTACACTTTTAGATGTTGGGTTTTGTTGTACATAATTTATACTCTTGCGGGCCAAAAGTTTTACAAGATTTTTTTTTATTTGGGTCGTACACAGTTTATACTCTAACAGGCAAGGAGTATAGTAGGGGAACCTAAGATGTTGGATTTTATTTTTTCGTACGCAGTTTATGCTCATGCGGGCCAGGAGCAGTACAAGATTTTTTTTGTTTGGGTCGTACATAGTTTCTACTCTTGCAGACCAGGAGTATGGTGGGGAAACCTCAGATGTTGGATTCTATTTTGCTGTACATAGTTTATACTCATGCGGGCCGGGAGTAGTACAAGATTTTTTTTGTTTGGGTTGTACATAGTTTATACTCTTACGGGTCAAGAGTAGGATAAGATTTTCAAGGGTAGTATCGTTTAAGAAACTTCCCATTGATGGGACCAAGACGTAGTCCTTCTAGTGTGATGAGAAAATATGCACCATTGGAGTAGACTTCTCTTACCGCATGTGGTCCGTCCCATTTTGAATCAAACTTCTTTTCTAAATGGTGAGACAAGATGATGGATTGCAGAAATGCAAGTACCAAGTCTCCAACTTGAAAAGCCTTGGGCCAAACTTTCTTGTTGAATACATAAGAGAAGCGAGCCTAATAACATTCCAATCTTTATTGTGCTTCCAATCTCTTTTCATCTAGTGCCTCAAGTTCTGTAAGCCATAGCCTTACATTTTCATCATCTATAAGCCCTTCTTGGATAGCGATCCATAGTGATGGGATTTTACGTTTTAGTGGAATAACAACTTCTACACCATATACCAAGAGAGAGTGGGTAAGAGTTCAAAATGATGTGCGATACGCCCATAGCACTTTGCCAATTCGCTCATGCTAATCTTTCTTCGACTTAGACACAGTATTTTCAAGTAGCTTGCAAAGAGTCTTGCTGAATGCTTCAGCAAGTCCATTAGGGGGAGCATCGTACATGGTAGAAAGTCACTGCTTTATCCTAAATTTTTCACAAAATTAGTCCATCAAGCCATTCTTGAATGACTTTCCGTTATCTGTGACAATGTATCGTGGGATTCCATAACGAAAGACAATGTGGTTCTTGATGAATTATACCACAGTCTCTTTCTTGACCTCCTTAAGGGGAACAGCCAAGGGCAAAGCCAGGATTTTTATATAGGGGGCAAGCCAAAGGATTATGTGCTCTCCCTTAATGGGAGCCAACAGTACGCCCACAACCGAGGATGACATCACATCAAAAAAGTAAAAAACACCCCCCAAAAAAACATAAATCACTTTTTCAACATGATATGTCACCTACTGGTTATGGGCACACTGTTGGCACCCATTAAGGGGTGCTCCTAATCCGATCCCAGGACAAGGATTCACCGGGATTTTAAATCATCTCCAGTCTCAAAGGATAGGTACCACTCCATTAGCAATTAGTGCATGACAAGTGGCCTAACAAATGGTGTTTAAGCTAATACACATGGGTCAAAGGAGGGTATTATGGTAAATATACAATTAATAAGTACTTGTGTATTTATTAATCAAAATAGATGTTCTGTCCAGGACACCAGGTGACTTCACATGGAATAAAATGGGTAGTGGTTGGATGAAATTTTAAATTCCCACCCATTTTATTCCAAATGAAGTCACTTAGCACCTTGGACACCATCCGGAACAAGAAATTTACACCCTTTGTCAAACATTGTGTCATATCCTAAGCAGAGAATGGAGTGGTATTAGTTCAATCAGAATGGAGTTAACGAGTCACATCCTAAGCAGAGAATGTAGTGGTACCAGTTCAATTAGGTTGGAGTTGACGTGAACTCATTTTCTGGTAAGGTGGGACAACTGATTCCAATCTTAAGGTACTCACACATTAAGGGGGGGCAACTGATTCCAATCAGGGGGCAATTGATTCCAATCAGGTATAAAATTGGTCTGGGCCATTAGTATTACAAGAGTAGTCAGACATATAGGGGGAGGGGGCAACTGCCCCCTTGCTCCTATGTGGCTCTGCCCCTAGGAATAGCTTCAACCCACTTTGAGAAATAGTCTGTTGTAGCCAAGATGTAGAGGTATTGTTTTGACAACTTTAGGAGAGGACCAACTACATCGAGTCTCCACCTGTGAAATGGCAATGAGGCAACCGTAGGGTGCAGTGGTTATAGAGGTTGATGAATGTAATCTCCATAGAATTGACATGCTTAGCATCGCTTCAGATATTCCATCGAATCTTTCACCATCGTTGGCCAGTAAAACCCCATCCTCTTTAATTGGTCATGGAGTTTTTGTCCAGATTAATGTGCTCCACAAACTCCTAAATGTGCATCCTCAAGAGCTCCTTGAACTTCATCATTTCCAAAACATCTCATGAAAATGTCATTGAAAAAATGACAATAAAGTTGATCGTTAAAGTATAAAACTGGGGTGCACATCGCCGTATTTTAATCCTATACTTTAGGTCATCTGATAACTTCCCATATTGCAAGTAGTCGATGAGTGGTTGCCTACAGTCTTCAATTTCAATTTCAAACATAGAAACAACATTACTATGCTAATGCTCGTCCTTAATGTTTGTCAATGGAGGTAGCACCCATCGTCGGGATATAGGAACTGTGGTTGCTTCTTCTTCAGGCAAAGCTAACGTAGCTACAAGATTTGCTAAGGCATCTGCTTGTTTATTCTCATTTCTTGGCACATGCCCAATGGTGATATCTTTAAATTATTCCAAAAGCTGACAAGCACAATCATGGTATAGAATCAAGTCTAACTTTCATACATCATACTCTATTAAGAGTTGATTTACAATAAATTGAGAATCTTCATATGCATTGAGGTGGTGAAGCTGCAACTCTAAGGCCATCTCCAACCCGATGATGAGTGCTTAGTATTTGGCCACATTATTTGAGCACAATTACATTAAAGCAAACGAGAAATGTAATACTTCTCCCTATGGGGTGACAAACACCACTCTTGCCCCAGCTCCGTCTCTACGTATAGCACCATCAAAGAACATTTTCCATGCCGGTGAAATATCTAAATAAAATACTTCTTCATCAGGAAAGTCTTCAGATAATTCCCACTTTGCTAGGATTGGATGATCAGTAAGAAAATAGGCCAAAGCTTATCCTTTCACTGCCTTTTAAGGCACATAGTTGATCTCGAATTCTGATAAGAGAAGAGCCCATTTAGCCAATCTTTCAGAGAGTACTGGTCTTGTCATGATGTACTTGAGGGGATCATCACGTGAAATGAGCCGAACGGTATGTGCCAACATGTAGTGCTGAAGCTTCTTTGTAGCAAAGATGAGAGCAAGACATGTTTTCTCAATGGACGAGTAGTTCAACTCTGCTCCTACTAGAGTCCGACTTAAGTAGTACATAGCATTTTCTTTTCCTTCATCATTGGTTTATGCAAGGAGTGCCCCCAACGACTGCTCTTGCGCTGTGATGTAAAGAATCAATGGCCTTCCTAGAATTGATGTAGCTAAGACTGGTGGCTTAAGGAGATACTCTTTTATTTTCTTCAGAGCATTCTTACAAGCATCATCCCATACGAAGGGTGTGTCTTCTTCATCAACCGATTAAAGGGTTGACATCGGCCTGCCAAGTTTGAAATGAACCTTCGGATGTAAGCAAGTCTTCC
>JAOXJP010173031.1:0-26650 GCA_025762735.1 Platanus orientalis
TCTCTCATTCATACATGTTTTGAATTATGCTAAAGTCCATGCTTGTTAAATGTAAAGTTATTGGTCTGGACCACCCTTATGGTGTGATCATTGCAGTTGCACTTGAGACATAGTCTCAAGATGCTTACATACCCAATCTTGTGGTTCGAGTGTTCCTAGGGTTTTTTCAGGATCAAACTGGGTGTAGTTCTAAGGGTTTGTTGTGTGTGCCAATCTCAGTAGTCAACTACATTTGGTTGTGAGAGTGATTCAAGGTAGATTCATTTTATATTGTTTGTGTACTTATAGAGTGCTCCGCACTACTGAAAAATGTGAACAAGTTAGTGAAATGGGGTTCGAGACTATGTTGTACCAATGTGCATGGTTTTAAGAACCTAATTGGGCTATGTCCAAGTCTTAGGGTCTTTGGGTTGCGAACCATTGTGACATGACCCTAAGGTAAGATGGAGATCGTAAAAGGTTGGGACAGGTTGAAAGGTAGTGATAGGGTAGGTTGACTCAACCTGATCGCATTAATGTAGCAGCCAAGACACGAGCGTTGTCTCCCAGGTAATGTTCAGGTATCAGATATACTTGGAAATCACAAGCATATAGTAAACCTTATTATGATTGTTGGGAAGCTGAAAGAGGCATTTACAATGAAGAGATCCCTAGATTATATCTATGGAGTGAAATGGTTTGCAGATAAAGTGATTTAAGGAATGAAATTAAGTTGTGAATAAAATGGGTTTCATTTGTCTTTCATAGGCTTAACGCTTGAATTTCATTCTGACGCCTAAATTTCTCAATGCTTGAATTTTAATTCAGAGGAAATTTAGGCGTTAGTCACTGGAAGCCAACAACTGATCTCGGGTTTTGAGCCTCTTATGTGGGTCCCAAAATGGTGAAAAGTTACAGATAGGGGTGGGCCCCTTTTGTGGTCCATAGCCTTTGCCCATAGGCCCAACATAGAATACCAAATATTTTAAAAATGTGGATTTTAGCACAGGCCTAATGCCTGAAATTCATCCTGATGCCTGAAATTTCTCTCAACGCCTGAATAAAAAGTTAGGCGTTGGGATGAAAATAGGGCCCACAAAGGTGCCTAAGCACATGGATGAATTCCAAGGTATCATTTGCCTATTTATAGGTTTAAAGAAGGTCAAGGTTCACTAGGGTTGGTCCCAGATCCCAACGCTTGAATTTTTTTAACACTTATATTTGTTGTTAATGCCTGAATTTGAACAGATTAAAATTCAGGCGTTAGGTTTAAGATAGACTACACTCTAGAGGGCATATCTCTCTCCATAGAGATCTAAATTGAGTGTGGTTAGTCAATTAAGAAAGCTGAGAGAAAGATATTTCCAACCATATATAATAAGCCTATGTTTATTCTAATGCCTAATTGTCCAATGCCTGATCTTCCAATGCCTGAATTTTAATTCCCTAAAATTCAGGCATTGGGCTTAGGCAAAATCCAGCACCTTTACCTCGGCCATTTAGGCCCTTTTAGGGACATTGAAAATTTCTAAAATTTCTATCATATGCAAGCATATATCAAGGGAATAACATATTTAAAAATCATCTCAAGACCATGTATAAAAAAATTATACAAAAATTGATAAATAATGAATTGAACTAGGTCACAAAGGACCTAGATTTTAGAGTCTGTTTAGGGGGCCATCTTGAGGCATTTCATAGCTCAGAAAATCATGAAATTAAATATGGAACTAGAAATATGTATTGAGCATAACATACTAAAATTTGAACTCATTCTAAGCTGTACAAAACTCATAAAAAAATTGGACTAGCCAGAGGTTAAATAAAAATTCACAGTAGAGATAGTTTGTCTCTACTGTTATAACCCAAATTTGAAGCAGTTCATATGGTGATTGTAAAACATAAAAGCAGTACATGCATGCTATTTAACTATGAATGACTTAAGCTACTCAAGGTTAAGACCTTACCTTGAATGGGCTTAGGGTTTGGGTGCTTGGGCTTGAGCTCTTAGTCCTTTTTCTTCTTTCTCTCTCTCTCTTAGGGTGGAGATGGGCCTGTGCTAGTTGGCATAGATTGATGAGGTGGACAAAGGGATGGATTTGGATGTTTTTTTATAGGTGTTGGTTGATTATAAATATCAAGGGAAAGCATAAAGATGCTCTTTGGGGGGACATGAGGGGTGCAGTAGGGATTTGAAATTCAAGGATCTAATCTAAAGGTGTGGGGTAAGGGTGCACTTGGGGAGATTCCAATCTAATGGTTGGCAATTTTGGTCCTAAGGTGTGAGTGCATTAAATGTCATTAATGAGCTAAGTTTGAAAAGTCTTAGCTCATTAATGTGCATTAAATGCTTCTAACATTTTGGAACCCTTACTATGTCGTCCATTTTTGTGAGCTCTCGAGCTCGGAACATGGCAAACTCAGTGTCTAGTTTTGAAGTCACCGATATTCTAGTTGCAATAGATCAGTCAGAACCAAATTACGATAAGGGCAATGGGGTGAAATTAGGGTTTTCTTACCTGAAAAGCTCTCAAATGCATTCTAGAAGGGCAAGATGGTAAAATTGATATTAAAAATTGTTAGGTGAAAGATCGCCCTTGGTCTAGGTGAGCCATAGCATCTGACTATGCTAAGTTGCAATGTTTGAGCAGAAAACTGGGTAAAAAAACCCCTTTTCGAGTAGTTGGAGTGGTTTGGACTGGAGATGCTGTTGGATTTTCTACAAATCTCTGTCATAGGCAATGTTTGGGGGTTTAAAGCTTGGGGACTCTTAGAGCTATAAGAACTAAAAGATTGACCATTGGATTCTCGGGTAGTTGCTAGAGGATTTTTTAAGCAGGTTCACTTGAAGAGATAGGGTTTTTATAGCTGCTCGAAAGTTGGTGACATTGAGCTAACCAGACATTTTCTGATGCTCAAGTTTATGAAATGATCTTTTGAAGGTAGGGGTGAAACTGAGAAAATGGGCTTGACCTTACTACATTCTGAATTCGAGAGAATTTTTTAGGGCATTCCGCATGCCAAATACAAAGGGAAAGTGTTTTGTTCTGACTTAAGTACAAATTATGGCTAGGAATGTAGATGGTTTTTTTAAGGCCTCGTGATTTAGATGAGATGGACACCAACTGATCCTAATTTGGAGGTTCGAAAAACCTACTGGTTCCATATGAGTGAAATGCAGCTAAACATCTTTTTGACCCCTTAGGGAAGATTTAAGATTTCAAGAGGTTCGAGATTTCAATTTTTTTTCTCAAACCTAAAGATTTGAAGCTGAGGTCAGGCCAAGATACGGTGGTTGACCTTTCTGGATTCGAAGATCGGATGAATCTTTGAGAGTTTTTTCAAGGGTCATTTCTTGGCTAGGGTCATCATAAGTTGAAAATTTGGTTGTTGCCAGTCTCGAGCAATATTTGTTATGTGATGAGTTTCTCATAATGGGGAGAAGCAGGGATGCATGGGATTTAAAATTACACCTTCCAGATAATGGGAGAAGCTTCGGGGATTCTTTGAGGGTCTAGGGATAAATTCCTAGAAGTGAAAAGGGTAAAAGTGTAAAATGGTAATTTTCCACCGGCGGTTAAAAAATGTGAAAATGAGGATTCTTTGCCTATGATGCTTCATGACAAGAAAACTTATATAGGCAAGAGAAATTCAGTGATTTGAGTGGTAGATAATGAGTTCTGGGCTTTTAAAGGCAAATGGGTAAAAATGGTAAATTTTCCAACTGTGATGTTTTACTGAGGGAAGACTTACAAAGGTGGGAAAAATTGTAAATAACATGGATGGAGCTATTAAATGTGAACCCTTAAAGTCCTATTGATGCTTTTGTAAGAGATTAGGGTTTGACCTAAAATGGTGCATTTTAACTGTAATGAGGTGCTTTGATTGGTTTATTTGTGAGTGAAATATCCGAAGAAACTTCTCTGGTGGGAATGCCTAACATCCTAGAGTCTAGGTTTGCTCTTCCTAAACCAAGGGTGCTTAAAGTCTTGATGCCTAAATACTATCATTAGATGATGACCCAAGTCAAAATTTGGGTCCTAACAATTATTAAAATTTATAGGGTCAATAATGAATTTAGCTGATCCTCTAACAAAACCACAATAAAAAATGGTGAAAGATACTATTGTTTTAGATAGTTGTAGGAAATTAAATTTACAATAATTAATTGAACAGATCAGAGAATAATATCACAAAATAAACATAAATTTATCATAAAGAATTATCACTACTAAAATCAGAAAGTAAAAGAGAGTTAGAAAAACTTTTTGGTTTTGTTGAGGGATGTTTAAATACACTATCGTGAATGATATTTGCCTCCCTCTAATCGGTACGGCAGGGTGTAGTAAACGATTGACCTAGTATTCAACAACCCAGGCTTCTCCAACCCACACAGTCTGAGAAGTCCGTCAGTGAATCGCAATGAATGTCGTTCAAATCTCACTCAATACAACTTGAGAACTCTTGATCTTGGTTGCAGAACAATATCAAAGAAACTTGTAAAGAAAATAAGAGAGAGAGAGAGAGAGAGGAGAAAGATAGAGATTTTCAAGTGTGTTTAACGTCAAAACCTTTTCTATATTTATAGATTTGAAAAGCCACTTAGAAGTTGTGTCTGCAAACACTTTGACACCCTTTTGTTCATAAAAAATCATTCATTTATGTCTATAGATGCAACTTACATGTCTACACGAAACCCTATGAACTGATTCTAAACAAATCTATTATTTTTTTACCATTGGAGAGCATCTCGATCAATCGGGATCAACCTAAATCGATTAAGGTGTGCAACCTGATTAATTAAGGTGGTGCCTCTTGATCAATTGGGCTCCACCCCGATTGATTGAGGTGACCTTGACCTTTTTTACTGTATTTTGAATCTCAAAATACAACAATCCCCTATAGATTCAAAATACACAAAATAAAGACTCAATTTGAATTTGACCCAATGATAATTGAATGCATTAATTCTAGTGTCTTTTGGACTTTGAACTGATAGTTCGGATATACAAAATAGCATTTACTGGAGTGTGGTAGAGTAAGCTCTTTTAAACCATTCTCCATTTATGTAAATCTGCTAACTTTGAAACTCGCATCCAACTATCTCAAACATTGTCATTCTATCGATTTCACACATTTCGGTCTTATGTCATTCCTGGTTTTCATGAGTGCTCTAGTGAACTTAGCCCAAGTTTTCTCATAGGAAGTGGCCCCACTTTCACACTCATATAAGTGAATCCATTAGGTGTGAACTACTAACCGTACCACTCGTAGGCTATGAATTCATTAAGAGTTAATAAAATAACCCTCATTTTGTGTTGCAATTTATGCACTGTCTACACCATACGAAGGGACTAAGAGCACATGCTCTTTGGACAGTGCTCAACAAGTTGTCTTACAACTTCATTCTTACCCACTTAAACCTACTTTATGGGATCTCTAATCACATAGGTTGGGTTTCCATCGTATCAACTGACAATTAGGCTATTAGTCCCATCCCCTTCGATGTATCTCATACCACTTTTCTATCATGTGGTTTTGTCAGAGGATTAGCTAAATTCTTTTTTAACTTCACAAAATTTAGTGATATAATACCATTATCCAACATTCTCCTCACTATATTGTGTCTTTGGTGTATATGTCTATTATTACCATTGTATATATTATTATTGGCTCTAGATATAGTCGCTTGATTATCACACAATATAGACACTGACTGAACTGGTCTATTCCATAAAGGAATATCTATTAAGAGATTTCTTAGCCACTCAACTTCTGCATTTGCATTTTCTAAGGTAATAAATTCAGCCTCCATAGGTGACTGTACCTCACAAGTTTGCTTGTTTGACTTCTAAGAAATTGCACCCCCATCAAGAATGAACACATATCTACTCGTAGATTTGGTATCCATTGTATCAAATATCTAATTAGCATCATAATATCCTTCTAACATAAGAGATATGTCACTATAACACAAATTATAGTTAATTGTACCTTTTAAATATTTAAATAATCTGACTACTGCATACCAATGTGTGTTATTAGGATTATGAATATATCTACTCAATCTACCTACAACACATGCTATGTTAGGCCTATTACAGTTTGACAAATATGTCAAACTCCCTATTATTCTAGCATACTTTATTTGGACTATTGGATCCCCTACATTTTTCCTCAAGTGTATGCTAATATCATATGTAGTAGATACTAGACTACTATCAAAGTGTCCAAATTTCTTAATATTTTCTCAACATAGTGTGGTTGGTTTAACATCAGTCCACTAGAACATTTTAGGATTTTAATACCTAAGATTATATCTATCTCACCTAAATCTTTCGTATTAAATTTAGAAAAAAAAAATTTCTTGGTATTTTTAACCACTTCTAAACTTATTCCAAATATCAACATATCATCTACATAAAGGTAGATTACTAGTCCAGAGTTTCCATTAAATTTACTATATACACATCTATCAGATTCATTTATTACATACCCATTTAAAATTAAAGTTGTATCAAACTTTTTGTTTCATTGTTTAGGCGCTTATTTTAGTCCATAACTTTACAAGTCTACATACTTTATGTTTTTATCCTGAACAATAAACCCTTCGGATTATGTCATATATATTTCTTCTTATAGATCTCCATTTAGAAATGTTGTTTTAACATCCATTTGATGTATTATCAATTTATAGATTACAATAATTGCATTTAATACACTTATTGTAGTAATTCTCACAACTAAGAATTAGTGTCAAAGTAATTAACATATTCTTCTTGTCCACATCCTAAAGCTACTAATCTAGCTTTAAATCTATCAATTGTACCATCCGGTTTTAATTTCTTTCTAAATACACATTTGCGTCATATAGGCTCAATACCTTCAGGTAACTCTACTGATTCCCAAGTATGATTAGACATAATAGATTCTAATCCAATATTAATAGCCTCTTTCTAGAATATCACATCTGGAGAACTCATGGCTTCCTTAAAAATCTTGGGATAATTCTTTACAAGATAAATATAATAATCATCTTTAAGATAAATTGGAGTCTTTTTAATTCTTTTACTCCTTTTATCTTCAAGTATTTCCTTATTTTCATTTTCTATTATCTTCTTTCTTTTATTTTTATTCTCGATGTTGTTAGATATTTTATTCTTCATAGGAAATATATCTGCAAAGAACTCATCATCTTTTGCTGCTATAATTGTAATTTTTTTAGTTTACTATTTTTGGATTTTATAACTAGAAACCAATACGCTGTACTATTTTCTGCATAACCAATAAATACACAATCTATTGTTTTAGATCCTAGTTTCCTTTTCTTAGATTCAGATAAACCTGCTTTGGCTAGACAACCCCATACTCTTAAAGATTTAAGATTAGGTACATGATCCTTTTTATCCACAATTTATAAGGTGTCTTACCTGTCTTTCTATGTGGGACTCTATTTTGTATAAAGCAGACAGCAAATATTGCCTTCCCCCACATATTCATAGATAACCCAGAACTTAGCATTCATCATTTCCTTAAGGGAAACAGTTTTTTCCTTTCTACTATTCCATTAGATTTTACACTATACAGAGCAGTTGTTTCATGTATTATACCACTACCTTCACAGAATTTTCTTAATGAGGTGGATTCATATTCACCTCATTTATCAATTCTTAATTTTTTTATCTTACTTTCTAATGGATTTTATACTGTAATTTTATATTTGATGAATGCATGTTTTGCTTCATCTTTTGTTCTTAATAAGAACAACTCTGTGTATTTAGAATAGTCATCTGCAAATATTATATAGTAATATTTTACTCCCCTAGTTATATTGTTCTTTAAGTCTCCCAAATCACTATTTCTAGGAGTTCACTTTTCCATCTACCAATTTATGTGATTTCTTGGTAAATTTAGATTCTACATGTATTTCACATTTTTTCAACGTACTAGTATTTAAATCAGAGATTTAAATCAATTTGTTTCAATTTATTTGTCACAATCTACCATACTACAAATTAAAAGAATCAACCATATAAGCCGAAGAAAAACAAGATTTTATTACTTTTGAAATATTAAGTACATACAATCCTAAATTACAATATCATTTTCCAAGGAATACATTATTCTTAGTAAAAATTAATTTTTCAGATTCAAACATTAATTTAATTCCAGCTTTTCTAAGTAGGCTTTCTGACATGAGATTCCAGTGGATGGCATATAAGAGGCAAATGCACTCCTGTTATTGCAAATGTGCTTAGTAACACCGATGTCTACTACCCAGTTCTTTGTATTATTGACAATGTTTATTTCTATGATGATAGCTGCAACGATCTCCATCTCAGTTAGGTTCATCCTATTCTTTTTGGCTTTCCTTTTGTTGTTTCTATGTCTACAATTTGTTGCTCTATAACCTATTTTTTCACAAAGAAAGCAATTATATCTAAAATATTATATGTTGTTCTTAAATCTCTTAAATTTATTTTTGTTATAAAATTTCTTGAATTTTAGAGAAATTTTCTTTTCTATATTTTTTCTAGGTTTTCCCACCAAGTTGGCTTTAGAGGTATATTCATTAGTTTTTTCTTTCATTGTTTGTTCTATATTAGTTTGTTTTATTTTTATACCAATAATTATCTTTTCCAATGTTCTGTCTTTTCTCTTTTGCTTTAAGTTATTCTTGTAATCTTTCCATGATGGTAACAATTTCTCAATTAAAGAAGTAGCCACAAAAGATTTAGGCAAAGCCATATTTTTTGTGGCTAAATCATTAACCATCAATTGAAAATCATCCAATTGAGACTCTACATATTTCTCTTCCACCATGTTATAATCAAGAAATTTACCTATTATATATTTCTTTACTCCTACATTCTCTACAATATATTTCTTGACTAGATTATTCCATATTCCAGCCTCACTCCCAAATTTACAATAAACATCATAGAGAGTACTAATCATAGTACTCAAAATCACATGTCTAAAGATTTTGTTTATCTTCTCCCATATTTGATCGGAATGAGATCTTGTAGGCTTATATTGTTCTTGATTTTCTTCAGGTTTTGCTTTTGTTAAAACAAAAACAACTCCTGTCATTTTAAGTAAGAAGAGAACCTCTCTTGCCATCTCTTGAAATGAGAACCATTGAATAGTTCTATTTTACTCACATTAGGAATCTTATTCATATCAAAAATAGGAAAATCCATACTTGTCTAACAATGATTATTGTTTAGATTGTTGTTTTAGACAGTTGTAGGAAATTAAATATATAATAACTAATTGAACAAATCAAAGAATAATATTACAAAATAAAAAGAAATTTTTTGTAGATAATTATCACTACTAAAATCAAAAATTAAAATAGAGTTAGAAAAACTTATTGGTTTGTGTTGAGGCGTGTCCGACAATACTATCCTAAACGTATTTGTCTCCCTCTAATCGGTATGGCAAGATACAGTAGACGACTGTCCCAGGATTCAACAATACAAGTTTCTTTAACCCGCACAGTCTACGAAGTCCTTCAATGAATGGCAATGAATGTGGCTCAAATATAACTTGATACAACTCAAGAACTTTTGATCTTGGTTTTAGAACAATATCAAAGAAATTGGTAGAGAAAATAAGAGAGAGGAGAAAGAGATTTTCAAGTGTGTTTAACATCAAAACCTTTCCTATATTTATAGATTTAAAAAACCACTTAGAAGATGTGTCTATAGACACTTTGACACCCTTTTGTTCATGAAAAGTCATTCATTCATTTATATATATATATATATATGCAACTTACATCTTTGTACAAATCCCCATTAATGAATTCTAAAACAAAATCCATTGATTTTTTTACCATTTGAAGGCATCTAACTAGGATTGATTAAGGTGTGCAACCCAATCGATCGGGCTCACCCCTGATCGATTGAGGTGGTGCACCTGATCAATCAAGCTCACCCCAATCAATTGAGGTGGGGCCTCCTGATCAATCGGGCTCCACCCCGATTTATCGAGGTGACCTCAATCCTTTTGACTATATTTTGAATCTCAAAATATAGTAGATACATCGATGGGGATGGGACTGATAGCCTAATTATGAGTTAAATGCGATGGTAAACCAACCTATCAATTGGAGATCCCATGAAATAGGTTTAAATGGGTAATAACAAGTTTTAGGATAACTTGTAGAGCACAATCAAGAGAGAACTTAAGTTCTTAGTCCCTTCCTCTGGTGTAAATAGTGCATAAACTGCAACGTAGATGAGGGTTGAGTTATTAAACTTTCAATGAATTCATAGCCTACAAGTAGTGTGATTCATTATAGTTTACACCTGATGAATTTACCAATGTGAGCGTGGAAGTGGGGTTGGTTCTTACGAGAACTTGGGATATGTTCACTAGATCACTCATGAAAATCAGAAATGGCACTATGCTAAACTGTGCATAACTATTATAGAATGGCAATGTTTGAGAAAATTGAATGTGGGAAACATAGTTAGTAGGTTTACATAAATAGAGAATGGTTCAAAAAAGTTACTTTACGAGGATCTAGTAAACCCTAACATGTATATCCTATGTATCGGTTCAAAGTCCCAAAGACACTAGTATCATTGCATTCAGTTTTTGCTGGTTTAAATCCAAATTGAATTTTTTAAAATATTTTGTGTATGTATTGAAGATTCAAAATATTGAATCTTTATAGGTTTGATCGATCGAAAGTCTTAGGGATAAAACATGTTGCATGATCGATCAAGATGATATTTTGATTGATCCAATCATTTTGATCAATGGAATTATGTTTGATTGATCAAAATGTTCAGATCGTGAAAAATAATGGTTCCAAAAACTCATGATTCTTCATGGGGAAAAGTACATAAGCGTCTACAGACATTTATATGTGATTTCTTATGTAAAAGGATGTTTAAGATGTCTGTAGACACATTTAGAAGTGTCTCTACTAAATTTTTAAATAAAGGGAATCACATAAACGGTATGCACCTTCTAAAATCATCTCTCTCTCTCTCTCTCTTTTCTTTTTTGTTGTAAAAACCAAAACTCAGCCTCATAACCCTAGAACCGACAAAGTCCTTAATGCAATTAAAATAGGTTTTGAATGCACCACTTATGACAGATCTTTGTCTTTGTGCAACTCCATTACTCACTTTCTCCGACCACCTACCATCCTTGAATGACACATTTTTTCTTCATTTTATATTCATGAAGATATGAGTTGTTTATTCAAGGGTCCTTAGGGGGATTTAATATTTGAATTACAACAAATAAATAGCTTTCTTCCAAGTGATTATTAATTATCAAAACTTTCTAAATTTTGAAGCCAAGAAGAGAAGGCTTGGGGAATTATATATTGGGAAGGACGATGGGAGCGGACCAAAGGATACGGCTCCAAATAGGTTGGGCACCCCAATCTTTATAAAAAGACAACAATATGACTATTAAACCATTGTCTTTTCTTTTTTTGGTAATATATAAATTTTTTAAACCATTGTCTTGTAGTTGTTGTTTTAGTGTTGTTGGTGATCAACAATAATTCTTTTGATTGGGATTGACACATGTGCTAGTCCTTCCAACTTGGATTATCAAAATGGTTCCGAGTTCGGTAATACCTCTAGACTGAGGACTTTTACACTAAATATTAGCACCCAGTATAGACAATGTAAAGAAGAATTTACTTAAAATTGAAAGTACAAATAATATAATGTCGGTTACAGGGATACCTTCAAATGACAGATTAGCAGTTGTCTATCCTTTCGAGATAAGGAAGACCTTATTGAATCTGATCCTTAGAGTAAACACAGATTATCTACTACTCTTCTCTTGGAAGCACCTCATTGAATCTGGTTTCATGAACAATTCAGATTAGCCAAATCCCTTCTCTCTAGAAGAGTCTCGTTGAATCTGGTTCTACGAATGAAACAGATTGGCCGTTGTCCTTCTCTTAGAAGAATTTCATTGAATCTGGGTTTGCAGTATAATCGAAACACTTGTGAAGAGGGACTCGAGTCACCATAGGAGTTAGCTACCACTAAGCCTAACCTAAAGCTACGACAACTGATAAGATGTAAATCTATTTTTTATGATTGAGTTATTTTTTTATTGTTCACTGTTTCCTCCATTTATAGAGATCCATCCATGATGCTGTAGTCACTTTTCCACGTTCGTTACCTAACCATTTTTTTAATTTAGATCGTGGGCCACCTCATTCACTGACTAAGCCATGTTTTTTGAATGTGGTACTGAAGGGGTCCACCTTTGCGCTTCATATTCCGCCCAACGTGGCTTGCTTGCGCAATAGTTTGCTTACTGTCATTTCTCTCCATGTGTCTTTCTTCTACTGGTGGATTTTACATATGTACTAACAAATGCCCCCCGAACGTGTCTAGTTTAAATCCTAACCAGACACGTGTTGATCTCCCACCATTTTTTAGTACTGGTGCAATCATATTAGCTGTCACTATAAATGTGATTTTTGCTCCAATCGACCCCATTTTCCAGTGCTTATTTTGCTCTAAAATTCTTTATCTTCTTTTGCTTCGCCTAATCTTCCATCTTCTTTTTTATGGCCCATGTAAAGCAGATTATACCTATCACCATCGATTCTGAGGAAGCCTCTTCTCCTATCAAACAATCGGAAGAAGGGGAGATTCCTGTAGTTGAGACAAAGACTGCTTTGGTCGCGGTAAAGTGTCTGTGTGTCTTAAGCGTCAGTGATAACACCATGTCTATGGAAATCTTCATTAATCGTCCTTCTAATGGTGCTTCTTCTAGCTCCAATCTCTCCCGTTATGGCATGGGTCCTGCCTTTCTAAAGGAAACTCCACCTCAGATCCCTCACTGTTTCCCGGTTGATCTTTAATGGAGCTGCTTCTTTATATTCTAAGGCCATCAATTGGGGTGAATGGGAAAGGAAGGTTAAGCCTGGTTTTTGGTATAAGTCCAATCGTTCCTAGGCCGATTGGGTAGATCGAATGTTCTCTCAGAGACAAGGGAAATGGGAGAAGCTTGGTCTCACCAAAGCCATCTTGTCTTCTAAATCAGATATGCCCTTTAACCAATCTCTCTTTTCTGCATTCTTGACATTTTGGTCTCCTACTTCAAATTATTTCTTACTCCCAGAGGGTCCCATGTCAGTGACGTTAGCCAACATTTATCATCTGCTTAATCTTCCTACCGATGGTGACATCATTCTCCCTAATTTTTCTGATCCTTCGTGATCCTCCTTCAACTGCCCATCAAAATCTTCTCGTTTATCCTACACCACTTTCCTTGCTCATGAAATGGGTAAGTCCAGCAGCAAGGTCACATTCCAAGAGGAATGTTCTTTTAAACCTTTATTGGCTATGTAAATTCTTAGTTTGTTCATCCTCGAAGAGGATCACCCTAGGGTACGCTCCTATTTCCACAGCTCTGGCCTCGAACCATCGATTGGCCTTGGGCCCTTTTATACTTGTTATCCTTTATCGATCACTCTATTCTTTGACTTGAGAGAGGTTTTCTGGTTCGGTCAACGGACCATTATGGCTCCTCCAGTTATGGATTTATGCTTATTTCCCAACCTTATCTCCTGTTCCATTGAACTTCTAGACTCGAATCCCATTTTACAATGCACAATATTAGCTCGAGGCTAGGTATCCTAAGACATCATCCCCTACTTTTTACTAGTGTATCGATGTCATTCTTGATGCGCAAAGAGTGCATTCTGACATTCATTTCCAGTCATTCCATGATTTAAAATTTGGTTCTATCGAGTATCTTTCATGGCAACCATTTTACCCAATCAGTATTCAAAGCCCTAAGGATCTGGGTTTCTTGTGTCTTGTCTCGAGATCTTCCAATTTTTCATAAATCTGATAATGTTCTGGCTTATTGTCCCAACATGTGTGCTTGACAATTTGGGCTTGTCCAATGCATCCCTACTCCTCCTATCTTTACCTTGAATTCTCCCTTAGAAATGTGTCCCTCCAATTCAAGGGATCTATTCATTGAAAAGATAGGGGGAAGCAGTCAGCTATAATGTCGCTCTACGTCCCACCATTTCGAGGGGTTCCAGAATCCATTCCCTCATTTGATACTTGGTGGTCGAACTTCTTGGAGAGCATTTAAGAGCCCTTAAATGAAACCAAAGGTCGACTATGTCCTCCTTATGAGGCCTTTCCAATAGCAAGTATATCCTTCTATTTTTTTATTTTTCATTTTCTTCTGTTAGTTCTTAAATATCTCTTATCATGGCAACTTTTAGCTTCTCCTCTTTGTGTTGTTCCTGCACTTCCAGCTTCATCTCGCCCAGATAAGCAACAAGATGTTAGTCTGAGAAGTCTAAATGTCAAGAAGATATTAAGATTTCTACTACGAAAGACATGCTTGATCAACAAAAAGTAGTTATTCACGCTGTCAAAATTGAACATCAATATGAGAGAGAGAGTGATCTAGCAAGAAGGAAGCGGAAGACTGTTGTCCGGTCTACTGAGGATAAATTACGACAAGAGCTTAAAGAGAAAGAAGAGTTACTAGAAAAGACTAAGCTCGAACTTGAGGCTCTAAGCTAGAAGAAGGTCGACGAGGCTAAAGAACAAGCTAGGTTTGAGTTGGAAAAATGAACTAAAGCATTAAATGATGAATTAACTTGTTCATGGGAGGAGAAATAGAATGCTGTTGATAAGAAAAAGAAGAGAAAAGGTTGAAAACCAAGGAGAAGGAGAAGAGAAAGTAGGAAGAAAATAGACAAAAGAAAGAAGAAAAAAGGAAAAATAAACAAGATTCTACAAACCAAGAGAAACAAATGAATGCAGAACAAGAATGGGAAAAATAAGTAAAGGGAAAAGCCCAAGAAGAAAATAACAAGAAAGAGGCGGAGAGGAGAAAGAAAGAATAAAACAAAAAGAAGCACGAACAAAAGCAAAAAGAGAAAAGGGGAAAATAAGAGAGAAAGAAAGAAGAAGATAGAAAGAGGTAAGAAGAGGAGAAGAAAAGGCAAAATGCAGAAAAGAAGAGAGAAGAAGAAAAAAAAAAGAGAAAGATAAATGAGGAGGATAAGAGAGTCAAGAAAGGGAAGGAGAAAAAGAAAATCGAGGAGAAGAAAAGAGAAGAGGAAGCAAAAAGAAAAAGAAAAAATGAGGAAAAAAGAACACTACAACTTGAGGCGGCTAAAAGAAGAAGTGAGCAAAGAGAGAAACAAGTGAAAGATGAGGCATAAATACTCAAGGAAGAAGTACAAAAGAAAGAAGAAGAAAATCATAAACAAGGCAAGACTATTATCGAGGGGCATCAGCCTGAAGCCTTAGGGCAGGCTACAAAGAATGAGGTACTTTTGCTATATCCCACTCTAGGTCTTGTCCCTGACCAAGGGAGGATAGACATCTTATCTCGAGACCACGTCATTCATCTTACTGAGGTACTATTAGATGGGTTGATGGACTTGGATGCTCCTCCTGCCAATTTGCCTTCCTTAATTCTAGACTCTTCTCAAAAAGTTACAATGGAGGGTTTTGTGAGTGCTTCACTCCATGCCCCAATGATTGCAGCCTCGAAAGCTCCCGTCTAGCCTTTTTCCTTAGAGTCGATACCAACAACAGTCATGGCCCAGTCTTCCCAAGAGATTCTTGGTCGTTTGGCTTAACTACTATCTCGAGCGAAGCCTTTCACTTCTAGCATAGTAGGGATGACGAGGTCTTCTTTGCCTTCATGTCCGTCTCCTTTGCCTTCGAATCAATTACATCAGGCTCTAGCACTGCTTCGATCCTGTTTCACAGTTAGGCCATCGGTCGAACTTATAAATCCTACAATCAATTCTTCTTTTGTCAATTCCATCAATCTGCTGCTTCAACACTGTAGCTACTTGTCTGTTGATCAACGAGCCAGTCTTCGCTTAGCCCTTTCTTCTCAAGACGAGCCTCATGAACAACTTCAATTGAGGCGTACAAAGGAGGTTTGTGGTCAGGAGTTAACGACTTGACTTGACTCTCTATTATCTCGTCAGTCATCGACCATCAAGTATGTTTCCTCACTAATGGAGAACATAAATGCTCAAATGGTGGAGATTGAGAAGGTCGAGGCCCATCTCAAGAAATTGAAGGAAGGTCTTCAAAGTTTAAGTATAGAGCTCGAGAAAGTGATGGAACAAGATTCTCTGCATTCTAAGGAGATCCCAGGCCTGAAGGGGGAACTATCAACTTGTGAGGCAGAGCTCAAAGATTGTGATCAGGTCATTGATACTTGGTGGTCTTTACTAGCATCTGTTTTCCCTTGAAAGTCTTTTGACCAATCATTTTTGTATCTTTGTTTTGCCCATCTTGTAATTGTTTACATTTAATATCTTATATTAGTCACTTTTTACTCCCACATTGAGGGTCTTTTTTAGATACTTTTCATTGATACTTCAAACATGCTCTTATCCCTCGATGTGCATCAATCTATAGGCATTTCCATCTAACACTTCAGTTACTAGGAATGGTCCTTCCCATGTTGGGGACCATTTACCCAGTTTGAAATCTTTAACCCTATTTGGCAAGATGACTTTCCATACCAATTCGCCTTCATGAAAGGATTTGGTTTTTACTTTTTTGTTATAAACCTCAACCACTCTTATTTTTTGAGAAATAATAGAATTGAGGGCTTCGAGCTGTTTCTCCCCAAGATCATCCATTTCAGACATCATAGCATCTTGGTATTCAAGATGCCTTGGTTAATTATAATTTTCCACCCTTAGGGATCGTACTGTAATTTCTACTGGTAGGACAGCATCGTGTCCATACACCAATGCATAAGGCATAGTCCCTATACTTGATCTTTTAAATGTTCAATATGCTTAAACAACATCGAACAGCAATTCATCCCAATTGGCAGCATTGACATCTACCATCTTACGTAAATTATTTTTTATTATCTTATTTGTTGCATTTACTTGTCCATTTGTCTGGGCGTAATAAGGAGTTTAATTTACTATTGTGAATCCATAATCTTTGGCAAATTCTCATATTAGAGCCCCATTGAATATTAATCATTGGTCGACAATAATGGATTCAAGAATTCTAAATCGATGTATTATCATTTCTTTGATAAAATGTACTACATCTCTCTCATCCACATCTCGATATGGCTTGCATTCCACCCACTTTGTAAAATAATCTATGGCAACTAAAATGAAGCAATTTCTTCTTGTCAAAGTTGGTCTGACCTTTCCAATCATGTCGATGGCCCATCCTCTAAATGGCCAAGGTTTTATGACTGCATGTAAATTAGCTACTGGTACTCGAGGCACTAGTCCATGTTGTTAACAAAATTCACAGCCCTGGGCATATCTGATGCAGTCTTGCAAGATGTTTGACCAAAAATATCTATATTGACAGATTAGCCACCTCATTTTTATACCTGATTGGTGTGCATCGCAGATTCCTTTGTGGACTTCTACCATTGCAAGTTTGGCTTCATCAGTCCCCAGACATTTAAGCAACATACCATCAGTCACTCGCTTAAACATCTCTAGGGGTCACCCCAAAGTATGTATCCTCTAGCCTTGAGTTTTAAGGAATTATTACCTCCTTGACTAGGATTTTGTAGGTATTGCCTAATTGGTTCTCTCTAGTCATCCTATTTTTCATTCCTGTTACCGGAAGTAATGACATCAATATTAAGAACTTTTTCCAAGATGGAATTCTCATACCCAAACTACAGATTTGTCATGCTATTTCTTCCTTCAGTTGGCATATGGATCATTTTATATCCTGATGCAACTTGTGCCATTAAGTTGGCTTTATGATTAATATTTTGAGGTATGCACTTTACTGTAACATCATCAAATGTTTTTAACAATTGCTCAACTTTGTCCCGATAAGGTATCAAAGTAGAGCTAATACATTTATAGTCTCCTAAAGTTTGGTTTATCACTAACTGTGAATCTCCAAGGACTTCGAGGGATTTCACCCCTAACCCGTTTAGGATCAAAAGTCCTCAAACTAAGGTTTCATATTCAGTCTAATTGTTAATAAATTTTTCATCTAATCTAAAGTTCAGTTCTGTGACTATCCCTCTTGGGGAGATGATTACTACCCCTATACCTAATCCTTTCTTGGTCTTAGACCCATCAAAGTATAATTGTCAATGGGTGAAGGTAATGCGATTGTCCTCGTTGTTTGTCTGGACAGAATGACAGGGATGGTTAGCTAGGAAGTCTAACAAAGCCTGACCCTTTACTGTTTTTTGTGGGACATAGATAAGATCAAACTCAAGGAATGCGAGACTCCATTTGCCAATCCTACATTTTTCTATGGGTTATGACAGCATGTATTTTATTACATCAGTTTGAGCCATAACATAAACCACATGTGACTGAAGATAATGCCTTAATTTCATTGATGCGAAGTACAATGCTAGATATAATTTATCTATCATAGGATAGTTACATTCAACCTTCTACAAGAATCAACTTAAGTAAAACACAGACTGTCTGTGTCCTTCCTCATTGTCTTGGGCCAATAGACTTGTTATCGAGTCCTATATGGCTGAAATGTATAACTTAAAGGGCTTGTCTTTCCTTGGCGGCATCAGCACTGGTGGATTTGCCAGATACTCCTTGATTTTCTTGAAGGCTTGTTGGTGCTCTTTTTTTCACTCGAATGCTTCATTCCCCCAAAGTCAGTGTATGAGTGAGAACACTTTTATTTTTCTTGCCAAATTAGAAATAAAACGTCTAAGAAAATTGGTTTATCCAAGAAACCATTGCACTTCCTTCTTCATAAAAGGTGGTTGGGCTTGAATAATCACTTTAGCTTTGTTCTGATCTATCTCGACCCTCAGTAATATACCAAGAATCCTAAAAAGTTTCCAGCACTTACTCCAAAGACGCATTTTAAAGGGTTCATCTTTAGTTGATGTTTTCTCATCCTGAGAAATCCCTTTTCTAAGTCGAGCAGGTGGTTATCGAAATCTTGGGACTTCACCACCACATCATCGATATATATCTCCATAAATTTTCTAATCATATCTTGGAAAATATAATTCATGGCCCGCTGGTACATTGCTCCAGCATTTTTCAGGCCAAATGGCATGACTACCTACTCAAATATGTCTATCGATCCTGGACATCAAAAGGTTGTTTTATGGATATCATTTTCATCGATAAAGATCTGGTTATAACCAGAATGTCCATGCATAAAGGATAATACTCGATGTCCTGCTGCCACATTGACTAACAAATCAACTACAGGCATAGGGTATTTATCTTTAGGAGTAGTCGTATTAAGGTTCCTAAATTCAATGCAAATTCTAAGTTTTCATTTTTACTACTAGTACTATGTTCAAGAGCCTTTCGACATACCTAGTTGGTTGAATGAACCCTGCCGCTAGCAATTTTTTGACCTCCTCCTTAACCTTCAAGATTACCTCGTTGGTCATTCGTCGAGGTGGCTGTTGAAAGGGAAAGTAACCATTCCTTGTGGGTAGTCATTGCTCGACAAGCCTTCTGTTTAACCCGGGCATTTCTGAGTAGTTTCAAGAAAAGTAATCTCTGTATTGCCTTAGGAAGCTCATGATCTGTTCGAACTCTAACTCCTCGAGTTTGGTACTAATGTATGCTACTCGTGGGTCTTCTGTGGTGCCTAAGTTTACTTCTCTTAGTTAGACTTGTACTTTGGCATTTAAATCATCTAGTTTGGCTGGGGCCATTCTCAGTTGCTCGACTCCTATGGCATCATGCTCGTAAGGTAATTCTTGTGTGCTACAGTCAACAAGATCCATCTCGACTCTTTTTTTGTCAGATATCCTGACAGTCTTTTCATGGCCATTTGTATGACCATTTATTTTTTTTTATTTGGATTAATCATTTGACTTATGTTTTCTTTCCGAGCTCGTTCTTTCTAGCCCTATCATTGCATCAGGGTCGATCAGTTCTTTACACAATTCATTGAATTCCTAACTAATCGAGGTTTCTTCCTCTCGATTCTTCTATAGGGTAACCTCAGTTGGTTTTCCTTCGCTGTCATGCCTAACCAGCTTGATTGTGCCAGCACTGTCATCATAAAGATGGGCCTTGATATTGTTTGCTAAGGCCAGGAATTGTTTTTGATCTGCATGTACAACTTCAACATGGTTACTATCATTCCAAAACAATAACAGTGGTGCAAAGATGATGGGACACACCAATTTGAGTGTATCCAATCTCTTCCTAATAGTGCATTATAATTTAAAGTGGTGTCGACCATAAAGAAAGCGATCACTTGTGTTTGACTGCCCACACGTAACTCGAGTAAAATGACCCCCTTTAGTTCGGGTAACGTTCCCTGAGAAGCCACAAACAGACATGTTTGTTGGCACTAGGTCACTATTGACCTTTGATAACTTTCTCATCATTGACAAAGGGAGGATGTTAACAACCGCCCCATTGTCGATTAGCACTCTATTAATGGGTTAACCCTCTATATGTACTTTTTAGTATAAAGGCTTCAAATGTTGGGTCATATTGCTTAAGGGCTTATCAAAAGTAAGTTTACCTGTACTCTTGTCTGCGTTTGTCCTACACTCATCTTCCTTTGACACATTCTCTTCTAATTCTATGGTTGTCGGTTTCTCTGAGAAGATGTCCCACAGTTCTTTTTCCACCTTGAAAACCTAGTCTTTGTGAGCTTTGAACTCAGCAGGCAATGTGAATCATATTCCAATCGACCTCCCTCTCGGGATGACTACCAAAATGGATGCTGGCGGTATTGCCCTTATCAACAAGGAGGTTATATGTTATCGATTCTAAAGGTGTGAAGGATTCAACAAATAATCATTCCTTCTCAAAGTTGAGGAAATTGTCTTCCTCTGATGGCAGTTCTGCCATGTCTGCCCAGCTCCTATGTTGTTGTTGCCGTCCCCCTCCTCCTTTAGTCTAGATTTTTGTCCAGAAATTTGGCAGCTTGTCTTGGTGAGCCCTCTTAGGTTTTCTTGGCTTTCGGCCAAAAAGTACTTGTATCAATCTAGGCTCCTAGTTGTCATTGATATTAAGGATGGGATAATATCCCCTTTTCAACTTTTTGTGCTCTTTTCTGCTTGATTCGCCGTTAGATAACATGTCAAATTGGCAATCGGGCTTAGTGTGTCTGACCATCTAATGTTGGGTAGTCTCTCCTAGTCTATCTTGCTGTAAACATGACTCTTGACTCTGAACTTAAGTCTGGTTTCCCTGTTGTGCTAAGGCTTATTACCTCAACCACCTTCTTTTCTGAGTCCTAGTCATTGAGGGGAAGTCAGGGTTATACCCATACTTGTATATTGGAAGGCTCTTGTTATGTTTCTTGTTAGCAGGCGTGATCACTTCCACCCACCTATCGATCTCTCCAGTAGATGGTTTAACTGTTCTCGAGGATTATGCTACCTCCCGAGGTTGCTCTACTCCCATCCAGGGCTTATTAATGTATTGGCCCCTTTCTTTTACCCATTTGTTGGGCCGCCAGTCATTGGCATAGGGGTCATGGAAAGGGATTCTTGCACTTAGGTGTACTTTCCTCTTCTAAGTTGGCTCCATTGGTAGGGGGCTTCGTCCTCCCTTTTTGCAGCCATGGCCATAAGATTAGCCATTAGCTTGTTGCATCTATCACAGAGGCAAAAGTCATCCTCTTCGATCATAGCCTTCTCATTATTTTTTCTATCGAGCTGTGACTCCCATGTCTTCTTGTTGGAATCTTCAAATGGTTTTTTCCTGCACTCGACCATATTTATAGCCCTACTAACAATTAAAGGCCTCGATCGTGGTCCTACACAGTGTACAACTTTAGTAAATTCCACGTTTTTACTTATTTTTATGCCATTTTGTGATTTTTTTGCCCTGTCCAATCTATCGCTATCATATCGACATCTACCAACTTTGGGAAGGGGTTGGTGTTGACTTCCATAGCCTCAATTTTGTTTGGAAATCAAAGCAATTTTTGTTAATTCTTTCTTGTATAATATTTTGAAACACTATACGCTTGTTAGTTGGGTGTGTAAAGGTGTTATGCCATTTACAATAGTCCTCCATATGTAATTCCTCGTGTGTGGGGATTTTGTGCCTTTCGACCAATTTGATCTGCTTAGCCTTGAGTAACAGGTTAAATATCTAGTTGGCCTCAGTCAAATCAAAGGAATAAGTTTTTGTTGCAGCTTGCAGTTTATTCGACTCTTGTGCCTGGCTATCTATCCTAGTCAGAGCCTCACATGTGAATGGTCTATTTCCTACAAATTTTGCTAGGTCAACCTCATAGTTAGGGTCCTGATAATAGGTCCCATACAACGAATTTTGACGTTGATTCACCTCTCAAAGAATGTTTTATAACGGGTTACCCTTTCTGACAACTTAAATAAATCAAAGAAGGTCATTCCCTCGAATTTCTTTCTAAGCTCAAAATCAAGCCCGTCCTAGGAAAGTTTTACAAACTCAACCTTGGGTAGGACACTAAGGCACCTTGACTTAGCTCTTTTGAACCTCATAATGAATTTCTCAGCCGTTTCTCCTAGTTGTTGCCTTAACCTGGCCAAGTCAGCCATTGAGACCCCAATTTTTACTCGAGCAAAGTGGGATTGAAATTTCTCCTCCATTTCTTCTCAATTTCTTATCGAGTTAGGTAGGAGGTTAGTGTACCAAGTGAAAACCTACCCTGTGAGGAAATTTGGAAATAGTATTACTTTATAATATCCTCAGTTGGAAAATTCCCCACATTGTGTGGTGAATCGGTTTATGTGTTCCATGGCTGTTTTATTGTCTTCCCCTGAAAAAGTAGCGAAATTGGGTATTTTATACCCTCGAGGAAACTCATAGTCCCTGTTGATTTGCTTAGGGTAGGGTTTCCTATATGCTGGACATGCATCGCGTCAAAGGCCAGGTCCATACAACTCCTCGAGAACCCCTATAACTTGCTCTCTAGGGTTCTAGGCGTGCCCTTGTGGGACAACGTTGTATGGTCATTGTGGGCCTAGATAAGCCCTTTAGTAATTTGGAGGTTAAGCTTGGAATCTCGTAACCATGCCAATGAATTCCCCATTCTTAGGAGTGGGGTTTTCCCAATAGTTTGGTAGGTCTTGCCCCCGTAGTATGGTCGGTTTGCCCTAGTATATCCATTAGCATTTCGCCTATGGAATAGGTTTTTCCAATAATTGGGTGGCTCCTGCCTCCTAGGAGGTGGAGGTCTTGTGCCTATGTGTCCATGTGGAAGACCGTTATTCCCAAATTGGTCATTCTGGTGAGGTCTTTAGACATTTGGTCCATAATACCTGGCTGGACCATTACATTGGTCATATTACCTGATCTGGGGCCCCCAATGTTCTTGTCGAGGTACTTTATTGATCTCAAAGATCGGGTTTTCATGTACATCGACCCCTTCAGGATTTAGTTGAACATTTGTCCCTGTGGGATATCGCATAGGGCCTTAATTCCCAGATCTTGGCCCTCTTATGGACACTCAAATGGATTCCTGCTAGGCTTGCTTAGGGAAAACTTCGACTTGAGGCTCTTCAGGGTACCCAAGAGGTCTCTCATGCCCCTGGGGCCTATTCGAGGATTCTAGGATATCTGTTCTATCAGCCACTCCTTTATCCCTAGTGCCTAGGTTCTAATTGGCTCAAACATTTTCTACCAAAGGCTAGAATATCTTTAGTAGGACATCTCCTAAGATGTTTAACATCATTTGGAATTCATTTTCGATTCTCTCGATAAGGTCATCAAGTTTGTTCTCAATGTTATGAGACAATTCACGTGTCTCATCACCATTGATTGGTCATTTGTCTCGTCGATGTGCCATTTATGGCTTCGAGTACACAACAAATACTTTGAAACCTCCCATTATGGTCGCTAATTTGTTGGCAGTTAACAATAATTCTTTTGTTTGGGATTAACACATGTGCTAGTCATTCTAACTTGGATTATCCAAAGGGTTCTGCGTTTAGTAATGCCTCTAGACCGAGGACTTTTAGACTAAATATCGGCACCCAGTATAGACAATGTAAAGAAGAATTTACTTTAAATTAAAAGTACAAATAATATAATGCCGGTTACAAGGATACCTTCGAATGACAGATTAGCCATTGTCTATCCTTTCAAAATAAGGAGGACCTCGTTGAATCTGATCATACGAGTAAATGCAGATTATCTGCTACTCTTCTCTTGGAAGGATCTCGTTGAATCTAGTTTCGTGTACAAGTCAGATTAGCCGATGCCCTTCTCTCTAGAACAGTCTCGTTAAATCTGGTTCTATGAACAACACAGATTGGCCGTTGTCCTTTTCTTGAAATGATTTCGTTGAATCTGGGTCTGCAGTATAATCGAATCACTCGTGAAGAGAGACTCGAGTCACCACAGGAGTTAGCGACCACTAAGTCTAACCTAAAGCTACGACTACTGATAAGATGTAAATCTGTTTTTGATGATTGAATTGTTGTTTTTTTATAGTTCACTATTTCCTCCATTTATAAAGATCCGTCCATGATGCTGCAGTTACTTTTTCACATTCGTTACCCAATCGTGGGCCACCTCGTTCACTGACTAGGCCATGTAGCCTTAACGTGGTACTGAAGGGGTCCACCTTTGCGCTTCATATTCCACCTAGCGTGGCTTGCCTGTGCAACAGTTTTGCTTATTGTCATTTCTCTCCACGTGACTTTCTTCTACTGGTGAATTTCAAATATGTACTAACAAGTGTAACGAGCACACATACGTTGGGTAGTCCCTTTATGACCTTACTTTATATACCATAGTTTGTCTTATTAGGTGTGTATTTCTATCAATCATTGTGATCAATATGAAGGTTTAACCTTGAAGTAGCATGTCTATTAAATCATTGTTCATGGTTTGGGAAATAATGTTCTTTCCCCAAATTTGTCTAGCTTAGATAGTTTCCAGCACAGTGATGTACTGGTGTCCCGTGCCTACTAAGCGTCAAGGATGTGCTGACACGTGATGAAAAGATGAACACAATCCAGTGGTTGGAGTTCAACCTGTCCTTTTTCATTTTTTGCTACATGTCAGTGTGTCTTCAATGCTTGATAGGTGCCAGATATCATCGCACTGAAGATGATTCAGGGTTAAATCTGTCTGTCTCCCAGTATCCCCACACGCAAAGAGTGCGGTGTATAGGGTTAAAACCATAGAAATGGTTTTCAGATGAAAAAGTAGGTACCCAAAAAATGGGTGAATATAAACTCGTAAAAAAGTATTCAAATGAAAAAAGTGAATACCTAAAAAGAGGTACCAAATTCAAAACAACATCACGTATCAGCATGTGGTGTGGGGACATGGGACAGACAAAATTAGGGACATAAAATTTACTCCCTTAATTGTTTTATGTAAAGTTTCTTTAACGTGTTTTATAAAGAAGAAAATGAAATTTTACTTATTTTCCTCTTCTCTTGTCTACTCAATTTCTGATGTCTAAATTCAATGCCCAGAACCAAATCCAAATATCCAGAAAAGGCCATAAAAGGGGCATTACTTCAGTGGGGAGACATAGTAATTGACTGTCTATATCACCTTCATCTTACTATAGTAATCTGGGAAGCATTTCGGTACGTTGTTAGCAACAAAACTAGAGTTCATGCAAATCTCACACATGACATATCAGAAAGTTTCTAAAGTCTAATTTATCCCTTCCAAGCTTGTTTTACTATTTGTTCAAAGATATGAGTTTAGCCAAGAGAGGTCATTGACTGCTGGCACAGGTGGAACCACAATTTATTTGCGAAGTGACGATTTAGGCATGGACTGCAAGACAGAGCGACACATCGCAAGACTCACCTGCAGAGGCAGCATTAGAAACATATCAAATTAAGGTCATGTAATATGAAAATGTTGTATGACCACCATCATTATTATAAATTGCACTCTTTTTTCTTTCCTTTTTTTCCGAAAGGTCACTTGGGCCTGTTTCTGTCACACAGGGCGAACCATCGCTACCACAGGCGGAGATGGACAAGCATCAACTCAATCCATTGGGATGTGTTGGGCGTCTCTCTTCATGGGAAGTGGGACCCACAACCTAAAGACGAGTATAAAGAAAAAGAAAAATAAATAAATAAAGGAAAGATAAGAAATCGTAGAAAGGGTTTTTTTTTGGCTTTGAAATAGAATTAAAAGAAACAAGGGTTTTCTTTTCTAGAGAAAGGAAGAAAAAGAGGAAAGAAACTATTTTGGGGGGGTTTCTTTCTTTACCATTTTGGGTGGTTGAAGAAGAAGTAACAGTAAGGATTTTCTTTTTGGGAAGAATAGAAGAATATGAAAGTGCAAAGATTGGTGTTTGTTCAAGAAATTGTGAGTGTTCATAAATTCACGTCATTCTCTTTAAAGCTTATTGGTTTATTGTACTCCTCCATAGTGGTGAGATCCAATATTGTATTCACTTTAAAAATTTTATCATATTGTTGCACCCCGAAACCCAATCCAGAAAAGTCATGAATTTTAACATATGATATTAAACATTCATTCATTCATTCATTCATTATTAACCTATAAATTTCATATAAATTTTTCACTCATTCTTTTCATTTATATGCAGTAGAATTGGATATTATAAATTATAACTATTCATATCTCATAATCAACTTGTAATAAAATTTTCATAATTTCATAAACCTGAAAATAATTCATTATCATATCCTAGCATTCTCATTCACATAAACTAATAGTCTGACATAAATTAAACCATCATCTAAAAATCAAATATCAAGCTTA